>APFE030254357.1:91384-125893 GCA_000404065.3 Pinus taeda | reverse complement strand
AAGGGAGAAACTACCGGATTGGGAACGACTGTGGTTGGATCTCATGCAGGAGGAGATTAGGAGGAGCACACGAGATGGTTCTTCATCCAATGGTGATGAAGAAAATCTGGCCTTAGCAAGTAAGGCAAGGAAAGGGAAGGGGAAGGCATCCCATTCCGAATCGAATTCTTCTCATGGAGGGAAGAAGGTTGACAAGTCTAAAGTGAGATGCTTTAATTATCACGAGATGGGTCATTATGCGGCTAATTGCCCATCAAATAAGTCCAAGAAGGGATCCTCGGAAGGCTTAGAAGGTGAGGCATTAGCCTCTCAGTTCAAGATGGACTTTACCCTCATTGCATGCGTGGTGTCATCAATGATGGGTTGTGGTTGGTATCTTGACAGTGGAGCCTCATTCCACATGACCAACGATAAAAGTTTATTTTGTACCTTGGAGGGGAAAGACCTCAAGATGCACATAGAGATGGGTGACAATGAAAGGTATAGTGTTTCAGGAGTGGGCATGGTTGCTTTTCAAAGGGAGTATGGAGCTCTTATCACCTTGACAGATGTGAAGTATGTGCCTGGACTGAAGAAGAATTTGGTATCGATCGCGATGTTGGAGGACAAAGGCTACGATGTCATCTTCAGTAAGGGAAAAGTTTTCCTTAGACACATCACCATGGGACAGGTGAAACAGATCAATTCACGAGTTAAGAACCTGTATGCTCTTGAGGTTCAAGATGCATATAAAGCCTTGAGGAGCAAGGCAAATGTTAGAGACTTGGTGGTTGAGAGGGAGAGTAAATTACCTCTCAACAAACAACCCTAAAAGAAGTCTTAAACAATTGTGGAGGAGCCACAATTGGAGATGCTGAGAGGAGACTGAGTGGAGGCATCCACTCATGTAGAGATCTCCAGTAGGGGGAATTTTGAGCCAAGTCAACAGAGGGACCACATGAAGCCATACCTCTAGGTGTGAGGTGGGGTGATGTGAAGTGATAGTCCCAAGAAGGCTGAAATTGGGCAGGGTTCATTGAGAGGTTTTATCTCATGGATCGTACCTTGCTACGGGAGCCCAAAGTACATAGTAGTGGGAGGAATTAGTGGGATTGATGTAGTCAGAGATCAAAGTGACAGAGGCTAGAGCAGTCAGATACTGAAGAGCTCAGAGAAGGATTGACAACAATGCAGAAAGATTGAGTCAGAAGAAGCACAAATTTTTCTGTTGACAGAGGCAATAACAGTCAGAGACTTTGATGACAGATGCATCATACTGATTCATGTTGGATGTTTTTTGTTTTGTTTTGTTTCTGGAGTTGCTAGAGCAATAACACTAGAGAGAAGTGTTACATGTAGAACATTCCAAAGGTTTAGGATCGGGATCGAGTTGAATTCCTTTCTTGTTGAGAGGGAGTGTTGAAAATAGCAACAAGAAATGATAAAAATAGAATCCAGTATGTTCCAATTTTAATTTGTCCTTGAATTAAATTCGAATTTAGTCTCACCAGCTACTTGAAAATAATTAATTAATTCATTATGGATTAATTAGTTGGCGAAATTCAAGTTAGAAGTCCTTGTGAAGTCATGCAACAACTATCCCTTAAATTTAGGATATTATCCCTTAATTAAGGAGATAAGATTGAGTTATATTTTAGTTGTAATTAGTTAGCTCAGTTTACTGAGTTAAGTCCAGTTAAATTATTTCCAAACTGTTTGAGGAACTAATTGTGAGTTCAGTGAGTTAATGCATGCATGCATACAACTAGTGTACTCTAGATAACTGAATATTCTCTTATCAGAAACTCATGCATGTCTATTTAATGAAAGACCTAGTTGAGCTAAATGTCGAGGATAGGTTACTATTAGTTGCATGAGTTTTCTTATAAAGGAAACTCATCCATGCAGAAGGAATAAGGTTCCTTGAGGATTGCGTAGTTTTACGGGGTATGAGATCAATGTGAGTGATCAATGTTACACTTCGTAACAGTAGGATCACCCAAGAGAAACAATGTAAGGAAATAGGAGGCTTGGAGGGCAGAGGAGAAGGTTTGTGAGAAGCCTTGTTTGCTTGTGAGCATCCTAGAGGATTGTACTAAGAGATGGTTAGCTGTGAGAGCTAAGGCTTTGTATTATTCTAATATATTTCCACCTTGTATGATAATACAGATAGTGGGGTTTTTAGCTGAGGCTTTCCCCTGAGTATTTTTTGTGTTTCATGTGCATTGATTCTTCTTCTGGTTATATGTGTTCAGCTTGATCTTGCTCAAATATTTTAAGCTTCAGCTAATTGATTGTAGAAGTAGATTAAAGTATTTTTCTTTAGTTATATTGCATTATCAGGTTAATCTATAGTCAAAATTTCTACACGCAATCCAAACTAGGTCCAGTTCCTGATTGCATGCATGATCTATCCAACTCAGTAAATGATAAAATTGATCGTACATTGTCCCTGCAATCTAGTCTCAACTAGATCTTTCTCAGAATTGAGATGCATGAGTTTCTGATGAGGGAATCTTCAGTTAACTAGAGTAGCACTAGTAGATGCATTAGTGCACCAACTGACTGTTAACTCTCTATTAGTTTCACAAATAGTTTGGAACTAATTTAACTAAACTTAACTCAGTAAATTGAGTTATCTAATTACAACTCACAATTAAACTCATACTAGACCCCTATAATTTAGGGAGAACACTTACATGACTTCAGATAGACTTACAACTCGAAATTCCTAAGTTAACTAAGTAAAACTAACTTAGTCAACTATTACAAGTTTCTATGAGAAAATAATTACAATTTTAATTCACAATTTAATTCAAGGAAAAATTAAATTGGAATTTCTAGATTCTATTTTTAACATTTCTTGTTGCTATTTTCAACACTCCCTCTCAATAAGAAAAAAATTCAACTTGATCTCGTTCCTGAACCTTTGGAATGTTTTACATGCAACACTTCTCTCTAGTGTTGTTGCTACAACAACTCTAGAAACAAAAAAGCATCCAACGTGAATCAATATGATGCATATGTCATCAAAGTCTCTGACTGTTATTGCCTTTGTCGATTGAAAACTCTGCCTTTCTGCACTATTGTCAACCCTTCTCTGTGCTCTTCAGTATCTGACTGCTCTAGCCTCTGTCACTCTAATATATGAATGCATCAATTTCCATTAGTTCCTCCTACTACTATGTACTTTGGACTCCCATAGCAAGGTACGATCCATGAGACAAAGCCTCTCAATGGACCCTGCCCAATTTCATTCGTCTTGGGATTATCACTTCACATCACCCCACCTCACACCTGGAGGTATGGCTGCATGTGATACCTTTGCTCACTTGGCTTGAAATTTCCCCCTACTAGAGGTCTCTGCATGAGTGGATGCCTCCACTCCGTCTCCTCTCAACTTCTCTAGTTGTGGTTGCTCCACAACTTCCTGAAGTTGCTCCCGAGACTGCTTCTTGTGGGGCTACATGTTGAGAGGTAATTTAATTTCCCTCTCAACCACCAAGTCTTTAACCTTTTCCTTGCTCCTCAAGGCTTTCCATGCATCTTGTACCTCAAGTGCATACAGGTTCTTGGCTAGCACATCAATCTGTTTCATCTGTCCCACTGTCACAATTTTTTTTGAAAAAACGCTAATTTTAAATCAACAATATCTCCTTCATCTAAACTCTAATTCGACCATTTTTTTTTGAATTTGGGTATTGTTTCACAAGGAATCCAGATCTGTTATTTTTTTTGAGAAATTTCAACATTTTTTTTTTCACATTTTCTTTATAAACGCGCCGCCAAAAAAAAATAATCTTGCTCCAATACCATGTAGAATTACCTGTAGATTCATAGGCTCATGTAATCTACTAAAACAAGAGACAAGAATATACTTCTACTCTTTACAGCGGAATCCCATAAATCGATGAAAACAATAATCAACAAGAGGAAGAAAATCAATGACACATAACATAATAAAATTTGGGAATAGCCACAGCTCAAAACCCCATTATTTGTATTGCATTAATAAAAAATCCAAGATGATAATACAATGCTTGTTCTCACAAGAACAATCCCAACACTCAGTAAAATCAATCTCCAACTCATAAGAAGTCCCTTGACCAACACTTAGCCAATTCTCCAACTCTCCAAGTCGTTATTTCCTTGCGCAATTCCTATGGCAGCAGAGCCCATATTAATGGGAATCCAGTGCATCCAAAACTGTGCAATCCAAACTAGGTCAAATTCCTAATTACGTGCATGATCTATACAACTCAGTAAATCATACAATTGATAGTACATTGTCTCTGGACTCTAGTCTCAACTAGGTCTTTCTCAGAATCGACATGCATGAGTTTCTGATGAGGGAATCTTCAGTTAACTGGAGTAGCACTAGTGGATGCGTTAGTGCACCAACTGACTGTTAACTCTTTATTAGTTCCACAAATAGTTTGGAACTAATTTAACTGAACTTAACTCAGTAAACTGAGTTATCTAATTACAACTCACAATTAAACTCGTGCTAGACCCTTATAATTTAGGGAGAACTCTTATATGACTTCAGATAGACTTACAACTAGAAATTCCTAAGTTAACTAAGTCAAACTAACTTAGTCAACTATTACAAGTTTCTATGAGAAAAGAATTACAATTTTAATTCACAATTTAATTCAAGGACAAATTCAATTGGAATTTTTGGATTCCATTTTTAACATTTCTTGTTGCTATTTTCAACAACTTGATGTGATGTGTTTATATATGATGATTTTATCAAAGATGCTAGTTTGACTTGTTGTGACAGGAAGTAAATAGGATTGCAAGTGTACCTTATTGACGAGTTACCAATGAGGTATGATGTGAAGTTATTTCAATTTATTTTGAATCTAATGGAAATTATGTGGTTGGAATAGGAATGCATGAACATGCCCTGTTGGGTGGTTGAAATTGACTGCAAGCATTAGCAACAACGATAAAAGGAATTGGAACATGCAATAGTTTGCTGGTAAAGAACTTCGGAAGCAAGGCCATTGTGGGACATTGGTACCCAATATTGTCCATTGATTTCCTTTAGCATGTTATGTTGGGTATGATGGTTTGAGGCAAGTATATGCCTTAGTTGTTTGAGTTTTCGATGCGAGGAAGCCTTGCCAAGGGATGGGTCTCTCGAGATAGGGGATGTCAGGGAACTTGGAAGGTGAGTGACTGCATGGAAGGGGGTGACCTGATTGCTCGAGGGACTACGTAGCAGAGAAGGGAAGCCCAGGGATATATTTGTTTTTGTCATGAGAATTACCAGATGGAATCAGATACACATTGGGAGTCTCCCTGGAACAATGAGTCAGGAACTGTTCACTAAGAGGATAAGTGGTGTTGGATTATAGCGCTGGACATTGGATGCAGCTTGACTATGGCAGTAGATTATGGACTTCCTAGGAAGGAGGTGAATCCTGGTATACTTGAGGGTGGAGGTGTGAACCTATGGATTCCCTTTTTCATTGATACGAACATTATATCCTTTTATTTTCTAGTTTACAAAATGTGCATATGTGTATATGTGGTTATTGTAAATACCGTAATGAGTTGTGTTATAAAGCTCCAACAAATGGTATGTTTGTCATGTTGTCATGATGTTTTGCTTTTGAGTCGGTCATTCATTGTAAATATTACAACGAGCTAAGTTATAAAGCTCCATGGGTAGTAAGTTTGCTTTTTAGCGGTTTTGTTGAGGTCTTAGTGTGGTTTGACACCAAGGATGGTGTTCCCCAAGGGGGAGGGTTCTGTAACAACCCTGGTAAAAATTCCATGTAACAAAAGTAAATAAAGGCAAAATAAGACCATAGGTAAGGGACACCTATTCAAAGCTTAATGTTTGGTAGGACATTCTAGTGTGGGTGTTCATTTCGATTTATTTTGGCTAAGGAGATTGGCAAAGGAAAAGGCATTAAAAGGCAAAAAACATTTTTGGCACATTTATTTATGAAAATAAAGGAAATTAGGAGAAAAGTAAGGTGAAAGGTCACAGGTTGCATGTGTGGAGGAAATTGAAGGAAAATAATGTAAAATGAAGAAAATAGATGCCTCATTGATAAAAAAGACCTCTGAGTATCAGTTTGGAAGCTCTTGGTTCATTTTTTGCTCAGGTTTGGCTTTGGAGCAAGGAAAGGAAAAACAAGTAAAGGAAGGACAAGTATAGGAAGGAAAGCAAGGATCAAGGAAGGAGGATCAGGATCAAGCAACGTCAGTAGGAATACTTACACGTAACATATTTCATGTGTGATTTCCTAACTGGTTGTGACATGTATGGCTTTGCATGTTGGTGTATGGTTCTCTTGTTGTCGGTGGCATGGTTTTGCTGGGTATGATAGTGGTTTTCAGCCTAGCCTTTCCTTTTTCTAGATGCCATGGTATGTTGGGATATTTATCTCAGTTTTGAGCTTTGGATTTGCTGGATGGATTTCCAAATCTGGGGCAGAGTTAGTCTCTAGGTTCATTCTGAAAGTCCTAGGAATCCCTTGACCGATTTTTGTGGGACACATGGTAAAGCCTAAGGGAGAAGTCTTCGTTTATGGGCTAGTGATCTAGGCTTGGATTGTGTAAAGCCTAAGAGGTCGGTCTCAGTTAAGGGCCTAGTGATTTGGGATTGGATTGCGGTAAAGACTGAGAGACAAGGAGACAAAAAATTCCTTAAGGATAGTGATGGATTTTGGATGGCATTCCAAGTTTAGTCTGGTTGTGATCAGAGCATGGGTTTTGGTGTGATCACAAATTGGTGAGGGTGGAGGTGGTTTAACCTCTAGATTCCCTTGGTTGTTTTTGGATTGGTTTATCCATGAGATCCCACATTCATGCTTGGAATATGGCATGGGGATGACTAGCTGAAAGAAAGATTTGGTTCAACCATGTCTACGATTCAGTGAAACGTGGAAGTCCCAAACCTGGTCGGATTTGCCTATGATTAATTAAAGCTAAGTTCTCTTAATTTTTCACTTGTTTATATGTGGAGTTAGTGATTGTTATATCTTTGTTATTTACATGGATTTTATGCTGGTTATAAGCATGGTTAATTGACTAGTTCATGTCATGGTTATTTCATGTATTGACATGTAATTGTTAGAATGATGGATAAGAGACCTAATTGATGTCACAACAGTTCAAGTGAGAAGGTGGAGATCCTTCTTGTCATGTTTCATAAGGGTTTTTTGTCATTCATTCTCTTTTTTTGTATCCTAGACCCGTGGGTTGCATTGATGCCAAGTGTTTGACATAATGTTCATCCCGGTTAGGGATGGTCAAGCCTAGTTCTGAGGTTGATTTTTGGTTTATTATTTTTGTCATCATGTCCTTGATGGATTCTAAAAGTTACAACAAGTTTTGGGCAGTGGCCAGAATTATGGGCTAGAAAAGTGCCTTAAATTCCGCAGACACTAGCACAGGTATGCTGGGAAAAGTCCCTGGATGTTGGATTGCAGGCCTGTGAGAGCATCTAGAGGTCCTTGAATGCTGTCATGCTCATAACATGAGAGATTCCATAGGTCAATAGGTCTAAAAGAGCAGTGGGACCCAGGGACAGGATGCTTGAGTGGTTGAGATGTCTCCCAGTGGTGTTGTTGCTAATGTGGAAGGTATGGTTGATGTGTTCCGTCGTTTCCATTTCCTTAATGTCACCAAGGAGGTTAAATCCCCTCATAGTGGCCCCTACCATTACATGTTTACCATGGCTGGCTGGTTACTTGGGTAAGATGTGGGAGGAGGATGCTTACATACATGATCAGAAGCAATTGCTATAGGATCACAGTTTGCTACTACAGGGTTGCATATAGTGCTACAAGATCAGGCCAAAAGGTGAAAGAAGGTTCTAATTGGTGAGAATTTTCCTCCAAACCCCCAACTCCATGAAGGAATCTCCCCGAGAGGGTAAGTAGATCATTTTCCTCACCTACCATTGATCTGAAATGTTGGAAAAACTTGTTAATGCTATGCAATCTCCCTCATTCGTAATTTAAATGTGTTTAGGACTGTCTCAAATTAACCAAATTTTGAAGGATTATGTGTCAAGTATTGTGTATTTTATGAGAAATGTATGATTTTAATTAGCTATTTAAAACACATATACATCAAGTAAATTGCATAATAATAAAACACAACAAACTCATAACACAAAGCTAATAAAGGAGTTCACCCCTCCTGGGCTGCATCTCCTTGGACTTGCTTCAATGGCTAGGCCCTCTTTGGATTAATGGTCAATTCTTTGATTACATGCACCTACGGTGCTCCAATGGCTTTGTAACCTGCTCCACTGGATTTAGAAGACCCAAAAACACCAAAAATGACTCTCCAAGCTCTGCAATTGGACTTCAGTTGATCTAGGCTTGACCTCCTCTCTTGGTGGCCCTAGGCTTCCTTAAAATTCAACGTAGAAAAATCAAATACAAAAGTGTCTTTTTGCCTCTACAAATTCTTCCATTGTGTTCAGATTATCAAAATCATCTAGGAATTACTCTTTCTGAGCCAAAATTGGTCGACAACTACCAAAGTTACGGCTTCTTCAGTTTTTCCTAGGAAATCTCCACTAAATCTGGAGAAAGTCCAGTAACTTCACCAAATTTGGAGTTAGTTCTAGATTTAGCGGACCCACCAAAAAACTCCGAAAAAATAACCGAAATTAATTAAGGATAAACACAGATTAATTAGTGTTAAACTCAATTAGTACATTAAGCTGGCGCGATTAGCATAAAATGCTAGCAGTTAAAGTTTTGGGTTGGTCACATGCTGGCGGTTAACTCTAGCGGTTAATGCTACCTCCCAATCCATCAGCGGTTAACATATGTGTTCACATTTGGAGATTAACCGTTAGCAGTTAATTCTAGTGGTTAACTCCAAACTTCAACATATTTAACTTTAAATACAACATGTGACCTTTAGTTGTTAAGTGACAATGTGGTGGTAGAACGGTAAGGCTCGACACTTGTGCAGTGCAGGTCACGGGCAACTCCTTGATCTACCATAAAAAATTTACCCAACCTTTGAGAGGGCACGTGGTGGCCTCCGTGCTTGCCACATGTCACCCTCTCATTGGTCCACCAAATACGCTTTGACCAATAATGTGTCGCCAAGTGTCAATATGCGATTGAGCCACCTGTGGGAATATTTTGAGAATATTCCAAGGAATATTCTTTTTGCTAATTGGGCTGTACGGATGCCTAGTCAGCATCCCAGTCACCAAATTTTGCCTGTTTGATCAAACAAACAACATGCTCTAACTTTCTCATACAAACTCCATTTTGAGTGAAATGAGTTGCCTTGGGATCATATCACTGAGATAGATGTGGTCATTAAGGTTTTGATCGATTCTGGGCACTTCAATTTTTGAGCAAATTTTTGCCCCTAATCTAGATTCCGATCACTCCTTCCCACTGACAAGATTTTGGACCCACAAAAGTTGGTTATCTGATGAGAGTTTAATACTCTTCTCCTTCCCAAGTTCTATCAATTGATTCTACTTGGAAAGATCTCCATGACAACCACTTGGGTTCACTGACATGCCTTGCCTTGCAAATGACTTGGCACTTCAACCAATGTTCTCCTTTTACTGCTGACCCAATCCAACACTTGATGGTTGCTTATTGATTAAACACCTTGCTGTACCAAAGTGATCCCTCAGTGCTTGGAAAGCTGACTGATGTCCTTCCCACTGAGACTCATGTTCCTCCTTTGCATCATATGCATTCGATGCAAGCTTCTCCTTGGAAACCACTTTTCCAAGTTAAGCCCGAGTGAACTACAACAACAAGTTCCAATATCAGTAATAAAAAGAAAAGAAATGACCATTCTTATACCTCCACAGTTCCAAATTCCACATAAGGAAGAGTACATTCACCATCTCTTTTGCTTCTTGGCGTCAACACATCAAATCGAATTGTAGATCATTTGATGTTTTACAAGGGCTGCAAATTTGTTTTGCATTTTTGTCCACTTTCGCTTCTTGATTTCATCATCCTCCAGTATTAACATGCTGCTCATGTCATTATTTGGGAATGAAGGCTAATCATGAGCCTCTTGCTCAAGTGTGAACTTTCCAATTAACCTTGGAAGACACTCATGCAAGAGTATAACTTGATGACCTCTTCCTTTTGCTTCTTCAAAGCAACAAATGTCACATCATGTGAACATCGCCATGTACTCTTACATCTTGGTGTGCATCGACTAAACACAAGTTGACAAAACATGCTTCTTCAAACAACTGACTTTCAAGTCAAGCAAAAACATGTACAAAATACAAGAATTCCACATTCTCATGAAACAATTCGTCACATCTCCCTTTCATCTTTGGAGACAAAATCAACTCTTCCAAGTCGATATAACATACATGTAACAATCAATCGACCACACAAGCCGACACTCATGCATGTGCAAATTATCAATATTCTCAAGTTGACATGTTCAAGCACAATGAAAATATTAAAAATTCCACTGTTCACACACATAAAATCTCATGCATGTATAACAATTCTCAACTCTCTCAAAAGTACAACCACAAGTACAAGAATCCCATTTGTATGTACGAGTACTTAAAGCGATGAAATGACCAAATTTGCTGCGATAAAGTGAGTCAACATACTCCACTTTTTAACATCTTCCTGGCATAAACATGCAACTTTAATAATGCAACATGCATGCAAATTTGTAGTTGAAATTTTCCATCTTTGCTGCATCTAAGTGAGTCAATCATAACTCTACTTTTCCAACATCTTACTTCATGCAATATGAAGCATACTTTTAGGAGAAAAGAAATGCATCCAAATAACAAGGAAATGCATCAATAAGGCAAGATTTGCATCAATTATCAAAAGAAATGCAAGGCCTTAATTGGTTAAGAAATCTAACCATCTTTTTCCAAACCATTTCAATGGCGCTTCTTTCAGCTGCACTTCATCATGTGTATCATCCTCATCCACAGCAATTATGGAATCCTCTTTTCCATTTTGGCCAAAATATCTCTCCACCTTCTTCAAATGTTGTGGATGACTTGTTGGATGCAAAGTCCAACACTTTTTTGCAAGATGACCCTGCTTATGGCAATGAGAGCAAAATAATTGCATCTTCTTTTCAACATGGTTTCTGTTATCCAATGGACCTTTGGCTTTCTGTCTCTTTTGTTTTGAAAGTTTCCTATGTATGGCTATCCTCTTACAACACCTCGAAACAATATGGCTATTCAAACCACAAAAAGAACATGTAAATTTTCTCCAAATCTTATGTGAAGATTTACCATATTTATCATAATCAAAAGAAACTTGATTAAAGGCATATTTTTCACATTCACCTTTGTCACCTTCTTGAGGAGGTGAGTTTGATGAGGTAATGGCTCTCTTTGGAATACTAACAATGGTTTCAATGACCTTAGATCTTTCAACATCCTCTTGTTTTCCATTTCCACTAGTTGCATGCTTCTGAGCATCTTCTTGCAAAGTGGGTATAAAACTTTTGCATTCCTCATTAACACAAACTTCGCAAGCTTGAGGCAATGAACATGTAATGAAAATCCTTCTTGGAAAACCTGCATGTGCCTCCTTGGCTTTGGAGCATTCTCCATCATGTTGTCTATAACCAAGACCCAAATACCTAGGCCTTTCCTCAACAACAATTGGTTCAACTATGCCTTGTGCATGTTTTCCAAACCCTTTACCTGCATAGCCCATTTTCATCAATAATTTGGACCCTATTCCTCTAGTGTGTCTTTTAAAAGCACCAAAACATTCATTTTGAGAGGAAGTTGAAGATAAAATTTAATTGCATACCTCATTTTCATGCACATACTTGGCTAGGATTTCCTTGGAATCATGGAGTTGAATCTCCATCCCATGCATCTTTTCAAGAAGCTCTTGCTTCTCCTCCTTCATGGCCATCAACTGCTCTTGAAGTATAGTGTTTATCTTCATACAACTCTTGCACCATATCTCTCATGATGATAAGCTCTTGCAACATCTCTTCACCAAAGAGCCTTGCTAAGGAAGATGGATTAGAAACATCACTTGTTGAAGCTGCCATCACACTTATAATGCATAAAAAAGCTTCACAAAGTTTACACATAAACTTGCACGCAGTTAAATTCTCCTTGCACAAATACAAAACCAATAGCTAATTTTCTAGCTAACCTTAACAAACCATCTCAGGGTTAAAATGAGCTAACAATGCTTTGATACCAACTTGATCTGAAATGTTGGGAAAACTTGTTAATGCTATGCAAGCTCCCTCATCAGTAATTAAAAATGTGTTTAGGATCGTCTCAAATTAACCAAATTGTGAAGGATTATGTGTCAAGTATTGTGTCATTTATGAGAAATTTATGAGTTTAATTAGCTATTTAAAACACATATACAACAAGTGAATTGCAGAATAATAAAACACAACAAACTCATAACACAAAGTTGGTAAAGGAGTTCACCCCTCTTGGGCTACATCTCCTTGGACCTACTTCACTGGCTAGGCCCTCTTTGGATTAATGGTATTTTCTTTGATTGCATGCACCTGTAGTGCTCCAATGGCTTTGCAACTTGCTCCACTAGATTCAGAAGACCCAAAAACCCCAAAAATTACTCTCCAAGCTCTGCAATTGGACTTCAGCTGATCTAGGCATGACCTCCTCTCCTGGTGGCCCTAGGCTTCCTTAAACTTCAACGTAGAAAAATCACGTACAAAAGTGCCTTTCTGCCTCTACAAACTGTTCCATTATGTTTAGAGCATCAAAATCATCTAGGAATGACTCTTTCTAAGCTAAAATTGGTCGAAAACTGCCAAACTTATGGCTTCTTTAGTTTTTCCTAGGAAATCTCCACTAAATATGGAGAAACTGTAGTTAACTCCGCCAAATTTGGAGTTAGTTCCAGATTTAGTGGACCTGCCAAAAGCTCCGCCAAACTAATCCGAAATTAATTAAGGATAAACATGGATTAATTAGTGTTAAACTGATTAGCACATTAAGCTGGAGCGATTAGCATAAAATGCCAGTGGTTAAAGGCTTGGGCTGGTCACATGCTGGCGGTTAACTTTAGTGGTTAATGCTACTTCCCAATCTGCCTGCGATTAACATACGTGGTTGCATGTGGAGGTTAGTCATTAGCGGTTAATGCTAGTGGCTAACTCCAAACTTCAGCGTATTTAACTTTAAATACATGATGTGACCTTTAGTTGTTAAGTGACAATGTGGTGGTAGAACGGTAAGGCTTGACACTTGTGCAGTGCAAGTCATGGGTCTCCGGACTTGCCACTTGTCTCCTTCTCATTGATCCACTAAATACGCTTTGACCAATAACGTGCCACCAAGTGTCAAGATGCGATTGAGCCACCTGTGGGAATATTCCAACAATATTCCAAGGAGTATTCTAGCAATATTCCAAGGAATAATCCCTAGAATATTATTTTTTCTGACTGCGTTGTACGAATGCCTAGTTAGCATCCCAGTCACCAAATTTTGCTTGTTTGACCAAATGAACAGTAGGCTCTAACTTTCTCATACGAACTCTGTTTTGAGTGAAATGAGTTGCATTGGGATTGTATCACCGAGACTGACGCGGTCGTTCAAGTTTTGATTGATTCCGAGCACTTTGATTTTTGAGCAAATTTTTGCCCCAAATCCAGATTCCAATCAACCATGAACAAAAAGTAAGATAGTTTGGTTAAAATTCTACCTCTACATACATCTTGTAGCACACCCTTGCAAATTCAAATTTTCTCAAAAGCCTTTCTTTTCATATGAGCGAAGCAAGGAGGCAAAAAAGTTAATTTCTTTGGAATTTGGCATGTAATTATTTTCCCTTTAGCTAGAAGAAGAGCACCAACCATCTCACCTCTGTCTTGAAATCCTAAGTTGCTCAAAACAAAACAATTTGCAAAGAATTCTTTGATGAGACTTGAGGAAGAAACAATAGGAAACATATTACAACAAAATTATTCAAACTTTGAATTTTTTTTTTTGGTGCTTCCTTCAAATTTTGACCTATATATGCGACTTCGATAGCTTTTTCACTCCCAAACAATGTCTACTCTAATGTTGTATCTGTTTGATATAGAAGGATGACATAGATTAGAATAAATGCCATGATGTTGCATATCGAAATAATGTATACTAGCAATTGCCCCTAAAGGTGCATAGATACACCGAAGGCATAGAAGATTTAGGAAGATCATTTTGTTAAAAATAGAGCCCATTGTTGAATACATGCTCATAACTAAATTGTAAGTTCATAACTAGATTCGAAGTTCATAAGAAGAATTGGAAATCAGTGACATAATTTCAAAAATCCTTTTAATAACACAAATACTCATAAAATTTTTATTTATAAATTTTACAACTCAATAGATTTAATTACATTCAAAGTAATGATTTAAAAAAATATTTATTTTTAGCTCAAAAATTTGTAATAAAAAAAATTCTAAATCTTACATTCAAAATATAGAGTTTAAAATATACAACTCGACCACATTAATGGACCTATGACCGGATAAACATATACATCTGAACCGCTAATAAACCTATAACCTATTAAATATTGGTTACCTAACCTTAATACTCAGTACCTTATTTGCGTGTCTACTCGTATTAATTATTGTGATTGTTGATGTAAGTCGGTCCTTATCGCAAGTTGAAAGTGTCACGAGAGTCATATGAAGATATTGAACCTCGTGGATGGAGTCCTTCCTTCAAAATTAGCCTATAGGGTTCATGTGTGGCAGTCTAAATGTAACATTAGAAATCTTATTCTATGATTACTTGCCATATTTAACAATCTTATACTATTTATGTATAGGAATGCTAGAGGATACCCATTCAAGATTTCTTATGAGGATTTATGTATGGGAATGGAAGAGGATACCCATTTAGGATTTCTTACGAGGATGGTTATATGAGAACAATATTGTAATCCTATACGATTTATATATAGGAATGGCAGAGGATACCTATTCAAGATTTCCTATGAAGATGGCTATATGAGAACAATATTGTCGTAACCTTATTATGACTTTTGTACTATGTATTTTGTTGAAGACGAAAGAAGCTACTAAATTTATTACAAACAATCAATATAAACTAAGTATTATTTATTTATTTCTATTTTATTAAATGTCGAATAATTTGAAAAAAAAACAAAGAGACTTAGATTTCTATCCCGTTCAACTTGAGTCATTTTAGGAAAAAAAAACCTATGTGCTCATTAAAAATATGAATCTACATTTCTATCGGGTTGAACTTTAGTTATTTAAAAAAAATAAATAAAAAAAGTACATGTTCATTAAAAATTTGAATTTACGTGGTTTTTCTCTTTTTATTCTACCATATTAACTGTGCATGTTAGTAACCAACCAAAAATAATTATCAGATATCTGTCCCACAATGGAAGAATGACAAATATTGCATCATGCACCATACATAAATAAAAGAAAGGCAATGAAAAAAATAAATCTAGCAGATCGATGAATGAAAAAGAAAATGTATAAAGACTAAACACACGACAAATTTTGATGGGCACTGAGAACTCTAATTACTTGCAAACCTTCATAGATGCCTAGTCTATTCATCCTGCTTGGGCGATTTGGGCAAGTTCAAATTATGACGGGATACATTTCATATAAAACCATTCATCCTACATCGGCGATTTGGGCAAGTTCAAATTCTTACGAGATACATTTCATATAAAACCAAATTGATATGAAACCTTATTGCCTGACAACTTTTGTGATATGTATTTATGAAGGCTCTTACAGACAATCAAACATCGTAATCTAATCTACCAATTCTGGATTGATTATTCCAGAATCAATTAACTTAGAAAAGGAGAAAGAAACCTACATGTTCATCGTGAAGAAACGCCTGAGCTAGATTATTCTCTTGTTCTTCCGCCATGTTTGATATACCCACTTACTGGTAATCATTCCTTTGGATCCTGCCAATTAATGAACATTAAAAATCGTTATGATCAATGGAGGAATAATGAATATTGCACAAACTCAATGAAAAAGGGAATAGAAGGAAACAAATAGATCTACCAGAACTATGGTGAAAAAGAAAAGTTATAAAGACGACACATACTGTAGATTTCGATGGCAAGCCTCAGATAGATGCTTAATCTGTGTGTTTTGAGTAAGCAATTTGGGCATGTTCAAATCTGAGGACATAGATCTCATATCATACTAAGTTCGAGATAAAACCAAATAAAAAAACATCCTTATGCAATTTGCAGATTTATCTACAACCCTCCAAAACACAGTTTTATATGGAAAACTTACTCTAGATTTGGATGGATGCTCTAGATGGTAAGTGAGTTCAAATCGTGAGAAAGTAAATCACATATAATTCCAAGATCAAAACAAAATGAAGAACTCTTCTTTCCTTTCCATGAGTTTTCTCATCCAAGTATACATATACATATTCCTCTCCTTCATTCCCACTCCTCTGATCATCTCTCAAACATATAAACACCACACAGAGACACACACAAACATATAAACATACATTACCGCATACAATTAATGACAAAAAGAATAACATGCAAAGATAACAAACAATGCCAATGAAGTCGACACTGTTGTGAAGAGAGAAATAACAGAGGACATACAATGTTGAACCAAAACAACCCATAACATTTCTTGTCAGTGTGACAATCAATTTATAGATGGAATATTATGCTGCACCTCGGATTCTAAAGCACTGATCAAGAAAATTACATTCAATACAAATTTGATCAAGAAAATTCAACTTCAATCTTTAGATAAAAGCATTGATAGAATCCAACGGCTATAAAGATTACATTTAATTCAAATTTGGATGAGGATTAGTTATTTCATCCAATATGGAAGTATGAATTTTGATTTGGCTGAAGTTTCAACACTTTTATATTAACATGCGAAATTTTACTGTGGGATTTTCTTAAATATTATTTATATTATTTTCCCTTTTTACATTGAGTAAAAAGGAATGTTGCAATGGTTTCAAGGGCAATCTCAAGGTCCTTGTTGTTATGGTGTTGTGTCTGTGTCAAGAATTAGTGGTGGGATCTCCTAGCGATGGCCGTAAGACATTCATTGTTCGATTCCCAACCACTGGTACAAATCAACAGTTTCGGTTGCTACCAAGGACACTCTTGAAGCAGAATCGGGCACTGAGATGGATGCAAAATGAGATTGTGCATTGTTGTAGGTTTATAACTCGGTGTTGCATCGCTTCTCAGCAAGGCTAACAGAGCAGGAAATCTCTAATATGAAGAAAAGTCGAGCATTCTCACCTTCATCTCGGATCGTACACACCAGCTGCACACAACGCGGTCACCGAGCTTCCTCAACATTGACATGCCAAATGGAAGAGGCCTGTGGGCGGAATCCAATTATGGCTCTGATTTGGTGATCAGTATCCTAGACTTCGACATCTGGCAGGAACGACGAAGCTTCAACAATCAGGGACAAACGTCGATTGCATAATATTCTGGCCTTGCCCATGTATTCATTAAATGGAGTTAAATCAACGGTGGAAAATAATGATAGGTGTTGTTCAAATCAACGACAAAAAATAAAAAGGTATATGAAAGTCGGTGGTGAGCTCTTTCAAAAGAGAACACCTTCGGCATAAATATTGATGGTTTTTATTTCACAAAATATGAATGTAGCATCTTCAATATTATACTTAAACATATTACAACAAAATTAATCAAACTTTGATTGTTTTTAGGTACTTCCTATTAGAGAAGCCTAAGTATCTGCACAATGTTTTTAATTTAAGTGATCTTTAGAGATTGCACATCTTTTCTTATTCAAGAATTATTTGTATTTTTCCTACAAACATGACATGGGTTTTTCTTTACATAGATCTATCAATTCTCTGTTTACTTTACAAATGAGACAAATAAAGCAACAATACAACGAAATCATACAAACTTCATGTTTTAAAATCGATGGCATATCATCTGCAATTCATGTCATGATATTTTTGTAGACTTTATGTGGATCACATAACTCCATTGTTGTATTAGGTAATTATTTTTGCATTTCATGACATGCACATTGACATATTAATTAAATCTGCTATATAATTAACATACAATTTATATTTCATTATTCAACATTCAACCATTTTATTTAGTAAAAATATCAAATATAAATATGCCATTACAAACAAAATAAACCGAACTACAACTTTTATGCCATTACAAACAAAATAAACCAAACTACAACTTTTATGCCATTACAAACAAAATAAACCAAACTACAACTTTTATGCCATTACAAACAAAATAAACCAAACTACAACCTTTTACAACGTTTATGCCATTACAAACAAAATAAACCAAACTACAACCTTTTTCAACTTAAATTCACCCACTTTTACAATATTTTGAAGCAATAGTTAATTTCAAAAACTTATCTTAAAAAATAATACTAATCATTATATTATACTTTCTTCTCACACCTAATCCTTTATTATTAGTTTCAATGTTAAAAGGAAATTAACCAATAAAAGTAATTAAATAATTAAATTTTCCACCCATGTTGAATATTGCCATAACGTAGTAGCATATTGCCAACATTATCATGATTAGATTTGATGAGCGGCTTTAAATCAAAGGTAAAGTGTGAGGGTCCACTTGACACATGAAGCCATTCCGAATGTCACTATTCTCGGCGGATTTTAGTGGTGCACCAATATTTTATTAGAAATTAAATATTGATTCTCGACAACAACCAAAAGAAATCAAATCTCAACAAAATTAATTCTAAAGTTTTTCTTAACTTTAAATGTAATTCAAAATCATGAAAAGAGGGGGACCTTGTTGAATATCTACGAATACGAGGTTTGACTATCATTATATTGAAGTACAATAACAATAGGAGTGTCCATTAAAAGCTATCCATGAAGTGGTGGAGTTATTTGGGGTTGAAAAAAACAATTAAAACACAAATAACTTAGATTCCACTATATGTTTTAAAGTTCAGATTTTAATATATGGTTTATTTATTGTTATTGCTTTTTATTTTTGAAGTAAAATAATTTTTTATAAATATAGTTTAGGGAGTTGTATATAATGCGATTTTTTTGGAGATTCCGGTGACGGAATCCGGCGGAAGAAATCGAGGTTAAATTTTGATTTGTTGCAGTTAAATTGGTTTTTTAACTGCATATTTGGATTCAGCGCCCTGAAAAACTCTTGGGACGCTTTGATTGTGCAGAAACTAGCTATCAAACTTGCGATTCCAATAAATTGCTGTGGATTTTGACCGAAAACCCACCGGAAGGCTTTCAAAAGTCGCATTATGAAACTACATAGTTTAGTTTTTGATAAATATATTTAAATTTTCATAAATATAAACTAATTTAGTTTATAGTAAATTATTTATTTAAAATAAAATAAGTTTGAAATAGATAAGTGGTTTATAGGAGTAAATTTTGGTTTTTACTAATTATTTGTGGGGTGTTAATATTTTTTGTTTTATTGGAAAAAGATGAGTTCTTAGTTAATAAATAGTTTTAGGTCATATTTCAAGACCAACTTTTATGGTAATTAGTTGAAGTAGTGAATTTTATTTTTTATTTTTATTTTAAGTTCATTATTTGAATTTGTTCGAGGCATTACAATTAGTGTAAAAAGGTAAGGTGTAAGACATTTGCCTCACACAATCACCTTGGTGATGAGTGGCCAATGCAGATGGACTTATTGAATATATGATACCTTAGAGAAATAAGTTTTGATGGCTTGGCTTGTTGGCAAGGCATACCTTGAATAATGGGGTGCCTTGGCTTGTTGGCAAGGTGCACCTCAAACAAGGTGCCCCTATGGACATACATGGAACACCAAAAACAATGGCAACTCATACTATGTTGGATGCACCAAAGAAGCTTGGGCACTAACTTGGACATATGCAAAGAAGGTTGTTTCAAGAATCCTCATTTGTAGACAGGCATTTTGCATGACAAATGAAGATGTGGCTTAGAAAGCTTAATGAATTGGGTGCTTAGACTTTATACAAATGAATAGAGTTAGGCAACCCACACTTGTGAGTTGCAACACATAGTTGAGTTGCCTTTCAACACAAGTTGCCTCAAATCTCAACTGTGGGGTGCACTCATTGGGTTGACACCTTTGAGCATGAAACCATTGGATGCATATGTTTTGGATACCTTGGACATGTTTATTGGGTGCACTTGGGAGCAACCAAATGGACTTGGATAGATTAGGTACAATTGTGCAAGTTTCGGTGGATTGGACATGCTTGGGATTATTGGGTTGAATGAAATAGTAAGTTGGCACGCATGATTTTAGATGCGATTGGATGCCAAGGTGAAGTTGGGTTCACTTGGGTGCAATCAGATGGATGGATCGGATGGATGGGATGACATGGGTAAGCTATGGACAACCTAGGTAGAAGTGACACAACATGGAATGATTTCATGGAACAATCAATGAGAAAGTCGCTGAAAGAGAGAAATTCAGCTTTATGACACTTGGGTCCACTTTGGAACAAAGGGGATTTGCAAGACATGGGAAGCTCATTTATATAGGTGGATGCCTTAACATGCTAAGGCATAAGAGAAGGCAAGTAAGGAGTGGTAAGCAAGAGTCATCAAGTGTTTTACAATTGTTAAGTTTATGGTTTGGGCACTGCAAAAGACTTGCTTAGCTAAATGACAAGGTAGAGATAACATGACCCACAGGAGGTGTGCTTGTGGTTGCTTCAAAGGTTGCAGTAATAGGTTTGTTGGCTACTTTCCATTGTAACTGTAATCTATAAATGAGTTGTAGGTAGATTGCTCATGCTTCTCTATTGTACATGTAACATTCTTTATATAGTAAAGTGTTTAAGGCACTTTCCTTGGTTGCTACCCATACTTGTGTTGTATTGCAGATGATTTGTATATTTTTTTGATGTTTATGTTCCTTGCACTATTATTAATTGGTTAAGTATTGTGAATTGGCTAAGTGTTAGTACTATACAAATGTTTTAAGGTTGTAGTTGGAGACATGCCTCTTATTGGATGAGCTAAGTTGTGTTGAAATTCACTAGGCATCTAACTCCTTCTACCTTAAGGAAACTTTATGGGCATACCTTAACTGAAGAGGCTTAGTTTAGTTGTAGTAGGTGTAGATTAGACAAGCCACTGCAATTGAGGCAATTCAATGTTGCATGACCTTAGGTGCTTAAATGAGTATGGGAGGACTCAAGTTGCAAAAAAAAGATCTAGGCAAATTGTGGCTTCGTGAGAGTTGGTATTATAGCAATTTCATGCTTGTAACCTTGACTTCATGACAGGTTGGGGCACTTTTCCAGACAAGTGAAGGAACTCGAAGCAAGGCAGCACACCTTGGGATGAATTTCTAGATGCTTTGTAGAGTACAAGTGGTTGGTTTGAATGCATAAGATAGTGATGGTGGGAAAGATCCAAATACACCAAGGATGAGGAATAAACATACAAATTTGGAGAAGTTTGTTGAGAAGATGAATACCTCTCTTTGTAAGCATGGCGAGAGGGTTGGATATTTGGAAGAGGAAATGGTTCCCATGTTCCAAACCTTTAATATTTTCCTGGATGAATGTCAAAAGACTATAGAAATGATGAACGTAACCCTAACCCATGACGATGGGGAACAAATGAAGTCGGTGGAGGACTTGTTGAACATTGTGGTGGCCCAAGTCAAAGACTTGGAAGACACAATCAACATATTGTTAATGAGTTATTTCCAATGGGAAAAGTTTGTTGATTCCTATGAGGATAAAGAGAAAAAAGATTGAACTGTATGATGCACCTGTAATGCTAAGTTACGTGGTGACTTCTATTGGGGCATTGAGTAATATTTGGAATAGCTGAATGGATGTTCAGATGAATCCAAGGTGAATGTTGTTGCAA
The DNA here is from genome assembly GCA_000404065.3 of Pinus taeda. Taxonomy (NCBI): domain Eukaryota; kingdom Viridiplantae; phylum Streptophyta; class Pinopsida; order Pinales; family Pinaceae; genus Pinus; species Pinus taeda. Next base: position 104,040 of record APFE030254357.1, on the reverse strand, counting down.
TTCTCTTTACACGTACCATGAATATTTGGTGGAGAAATTAAGTGGAGGACTTCGACACTAGGTGTAGGAGGATAATATTAACAACTAGGCTAAGATGAAAGTAACCTTGAAGGCTTAATTTAGGCTAGGAATCAATCTTGGATTGCACATAACCAACTATTGGCTCTTAATCATATAGGAAAGATTTAAGCATATATCAAGGAGTTTTTAGGCCTTATTTTGGTAATCAAGGACAAACCTAAGAAATATATGTTGTACCATTTCATGAATGGATTACAACCTTGAGTGTAGAGAAATTTGTGATGTTAGAATTCACAACCCCTTGCAATAGACATCATCATAATATAAAACTTATTGGACTACAAGGCATAAGAAAAAAGTGGTCTAGCGAATGGTGAGGATGCTTAAGGAGAGAAGCAATTTAGAAAAAACAAAGAGAAATACAAAGGGAAGGTGAAGCCATTTGGGAAGACTAATAAGACAAGGTCAAGTATCTAAATGCTCCTAAGGAAAAAGGTACACCTATTTCTTGTTGGATTTTTGCAAAGGATCATTATGAAAATAATTATCCAATGAAACAAAATTTGTTTTCTATGGAGAAAGTGGACAAACCATGCATTAATGTTTTCTAAGTATTGGTTTTTATGCTAGAAGAAAAATTTGTAATAAGCCAAGAGTAGACAAGGTCAAGTAACTAAATACTCCTAAGGAAAAAAGTAAGTCTATTTCTTGTTGGATTTGTGCAAAGGATAATTATTCAAAGAATCATCCAAGGAAACAAATTTTTTTCTATGGAGCAAGTAGAAAAACCATTCATTGGTGTTTTGTAAGTATTGGGTGCTATGTTAGAGGAGAATTTTCTAGTAAGCTAAGATTAAGAGTTGTAATGATTTTCTATGTTTCAACAATATTGAATGAAAGGCTAGTGGATTCCATGGTTGACAATAGGGTGACCCACAACTTCATGAAGGAAGACATTCCATATTTCAGTGGGTAGATAGATACAATGAAAGACTTAGCAAAGGAAGCTAGTGAAGCATTCAACTTGTATGGGCCAAGCTTGACATTGAACCAAGGTGACAAGGTAGAGGTGTAGCAACCTTAGTACATGATGAACAAGGAAGAGGTTAGATCATCCTTAGGCACACTTTGGTGAGCCAATTGACAAGATAACCTAGGAATTGGATGATTGTTGGAAGGAGATGAGACAAAAATTGGTTTTAACATGCCTTTGTTGATGTACTTGACAGAGAAGTATGGTGATGTTAAAAACTTTTCAAATGACTTAGTAGGTTCTAAATAGATTGTTGACATTGGCGGTGGCTCTAGTAGCCACTTGCTATTTCCTTCTATATGATTTGTAATAGGTTGACTCATTATCAAGGAGTGGATAATGGAGCTTGGTGTACCTTTGAGAAGGTGCCTTGAGAAAACTTTGCTTTGAAAATGACTTGATAAAATAGTAGGAAAGCAAGAGTGGTAACCTTACCTTGGTCCAAAAGAGTTGTACTAAGTGTGCAATTTGTAGTTGGAAAAGACTACTTGGGTGTGAGGAAGTGCTTTCTTGTGGATTGGATATTATGGTTGGATTAACTACTTAACTAGTTCAAGAATTGAGGGACACTAGTGTACAAAAGCCTGATAAATGAGTCAAAGTATTGATGTTATGGTAGGCCCATAAGATACAACACTTGGACATTATATGGCCTTCTTGACAAAGGCTGGATTGCAATTGTAGTAGGTAGCTACAATAGTGACAAATACATGGGTCTAGATAATGACTTGAGGATAACAGGTTCTTAAGGATGTTACCAAGGGTGACAATAATTCTTAGTGAAGGAGGATGTAAGGTCCTTGCATAGAATGGTATTGGGAGGCTTTTCCACATGATTATCTTGGTGGTCATGGACCAACATTAATGGATATCTTAGACAAGTAATGTATAATATGAATTGGTTTTGATGCCTTGGCTTGTTGGCTAGGCACAACTTAGATAGTTGGATGCCTTGGCCAATTGGCAAGGCACACCGTAGAAAAAGTTGGATGCAACTGTGGACAAATAAGGTACATTGCAAACAATGACAACTTGCACTATGTTAGGCACACCAAAGAGGCTTGGATAAACAATTTACTAGAGCTAAAGAAGGTTGTTGTAGATAGCCTCATCCACACTGATGCATTTGAAATGATAGATGAAGAACTAGCTTAGAAGGATCGCTAATTTGGCTGCCTAGACTTTATATAAATTAATGGAGTCAAGTAGTTGAGGTGCCTTCAGGCACAAGTTTCCATGGATCACAATCATGGGGTGAAGTCATTGGACATACATCCATTAGGCACATATCTTTTGGATGCCTTGTGCCCATTGAATAGACACACTTAGGTGCAAGTGGATAGACTCAAACTAATTGGGCATAGCCATGCAAACTTTGATGCACTTGGGATGACTTGGCCAAATGAAAAGTGTGGATATAGTTTCCTTTAGATGATTTGGGACGTGATTAGATGTCAAATTACAACTAGGCACACTTGGTCATGATTGGACAAACAGGATGGGTGGTTAAGATGACTTGGGAAGATACAATATGACTTGGAATGATTTTATAGGATAATTAATAGACAAATCATTAACAAAGAACAAGTTGTATCTATGACACTTGTGTCCACCTTAGAATGAATGGGCTATGTAAGACAATGAAAGCTCATATATATACATATATGGATGCCTCAAAGTGCTAAGGCATAAGAGAAGATAGGTAATGAGTTGCAAGAAAGGATCATTAAGTGCTCTACAATTGTCAAGTTCAAGGTTTCAACATCACAAAGACTTGTCTTGGCTAAGTGACAAGGTGGAGAGACTAAGACCTACAAGAGGTAGACTCGCCATTGCTTTAGGGGTTGGATTGTTGGTTTCATTGTAATTGTAGTATATAAATGAACCACATGCAAATTCATGACAAAAATCCTCTATAGTACATGTAACATTCTTTATATAATAGAGTGTTTAATGCATCTACCTTAGATTCCACCCATTCATGTGCTGTATTTTTGATGCTCTATATATTTGTTGGATGTTTATGTTCCTTATGCTACTCATAATTAGCTAAGTTTTGTGACTTGACTAAATGTTAGTATTGTTGAGATTTTTTAAAGCTACAATTGACTGCATTATTCTTTTCAGATGAATTATGTTGTGTTGAACTTGGCTAGACATCTAACTAATTTTAGCTAAAGGCAAATTTATAGGGATACCTTAAGTGAAGAGGTGTGTTTATTCAATTCAATGTTCTTAAATTGCTTACATAAATTATCGACCGGAGTTGGTAAACTTGTGAAGTGCAAGTGCACTATATATGCTAGAAGCCTTTTTGAGTTTATTAAGATGATGATCATGTTTGTTTTAAGGATTTTCTTTATTCCTATGTCCCTAATGAAAACTGAAGATTTACAATTAAATTCCTACAATCAACTCTTGAAAAGGAAAGTAAGACAAGCTATCATGATCTTATTTAAGTGACTATTGTTAGTTTCAAAAGAGTTACTATGCAAAGTGATGGAAAATCAAAACTACTTTGTAAATTCTGTGAATACTTCTTAAAGATAAATTATGTTTCTGAAAAGAACTAAAAATAAAGTTATTCTAGAATCTATAAGTAAAATACTTATGTTCTAGAAAGACAATTATTTCTGCTCTAAAAATAATCTCTTTTATTCAAGAATAAATTTATAAAAAAATCTATGTTAAGATCTACACATGCTGCAATTAACAATTCTATTTGAAATAATAAATTGAAAACAGAATGAATGCGATCTGATCAAACGTAATTGCTATGGAAAGAAGAGGGTTATGTACATAGTCTTATTTTAACAAGCATACAAATGACTTTGAAATTGACAAACAACAAAGGAAATACTGTAAACAAATAATTACAAAGAAATTGAAGCTGCGATAATGCAATTATGGAAATAACAAAAGCGAAATGAACTGAGAAAAAAATAAAAGAAATAACCTCAACTGTCTGTAGGGGCCCTCCACAAAACAACAAGTTTTAAGACTTTAATTCAACAACTAACAGTGCATGAGATTGACAAAAATACTTCTTCAATTAAAAAGAATAGAGTTATGAAACTTCAAACTGTTAAAAAATGATTACATAGATGTGTCCTCGCTTTCTGTTTTTAGAGTTATATATAGAGAATTTGTGCTCAACAGATTGAGACTTTTATGCCTTAAAAAATTAAAACAATCCTAACCTGAATTCTAATCTTATAACGAAGAAATAACGTTTCTCGACGATTTTCTATTTGGAAAGCAACTCAAAGAGTCATGATCTATTTGAACTCTCGCTGCTCTATTTATCCACTTATTGACCTACTTCTTTGACTACGCCATTGAGCGATTTCCTTGATGATTTGGCTTGGGCGAATAGGAGGAGATCAATGAGGAGATCAATCCCCATCTTCCCATGTGCTTCTTTGCTTGATTGACGTACTGGAATCCGACAAACCATGGAGATAACTGCGAAATCATGAAACAACTGCAGAATCATCTTAATTTCGTAGCTATTACAATCTTTTAAGTTAATAATAAGACACATTAATAAATATGAAAAACAAGACATCTAAGTACCTTACCATGTCAAAATATATAGTTTTACTATTTATTTGAGTTGATAGCAATGATAAAAAGAGGAAAAATGGATGAAAATGGTGTTAAAAACAAAACAGTCATGAGACTCTCCAAGGTGTAGTCTAGTTGTAGTAGGTGTATGTTGGTCAAGCCACTGTGCCCAAGGAAAGGTAGTGCCACATGATCTTTGGTGCTAGAATGACTTGGGAAGGACTCAAGCCACAATTTTTTTTGAGTACACTATAGGTCCGTGACCTAAGGCATCACGCACAATTTGTTTGCGTGTGTGATATTTCCTCTTAAACTCTCCTTAGGTGAAAAGTCCTAACCTCACCCAAGAGGAATCATAAGAATATAATAAAAAAAACTACCATAGTCACCTTAATAACTTTACCCCTATTTCAAGCTAAGAGAAAGAACTACTATAACATATGTAGGAATCCTTGAACTAGTTCTACGATTTGTTATGAGCATAAAAAAGAGCATCTATGACTAGCTCAACTAACTCCCTCAACAAAAGCTATCTTAAAACAACGAATCTCAACTCCACATAATGATTTGTTATGAGCATAAGAAAGAGCATAACTCAACTAACTCACTCAACCAAAGATATCTAAAAGCAACAAATCTCAACTCCAAATAATGACTTCAAATCTATCAAATTTAATAATATAAAAACAAAAAGTCACAGCAATTATGTTATATGAACTATTCCAACCAAAATCAATGTTATAATCTATTCCAAAAACATCAAAAATTGAAATGTCACTCAAGATAATAATCAATGCATATATAAAGGCACTTAGTGTACTTAATAATACACCATCAAAGCAACTTACTAAATAGTGAATTTTGTGGTATGCTTACTTAATAAATGACTAGAGAGACAATATTCTCCAAAGGAAGTGATACACTATTCAAGATTTTAGAGCACATGTGGAAAATATTAATGAAACGTTTGTTGATATGTGCTTGTAACTCAAAATAACGTTATGTACCCTCACAATATTCAAAGTGCATTTGCTTGCAATAAAGTGAGACAACTTTAGTGCAAGCAACGATTGCATGCGTTGACCGTTAGATTATAAGCATTATAAGGTAGATTCAATAACATATACTTATTCCCATTACGGATTATATTCCAAGTTCTAGAATGATGTTGATGTTCAACATATGTGGCCAATTGAGAATGGTACCATTCGTAAATCCGTTAAAATGCTTATCGTCAAAGTGCGGTAGGTCCCTTGTCTGATCAACAACCGAAAATTTTGTTTGTTTGGAAAAAAGAAAAGGGGTTAGACATCAGTCTAGAAGATAATAAGTTAAACTAAATGGTTTTTTAAATAAATAATAAAATAATAAGATAAAATGGTATGATATTTTACTTAAAAAATTTCATAAATTTATTTAATAAATATGAAAAATGCAAATAAATAAACAAGCTATACCTCTTTACGTCTTTTTCTTTTTCTAACCTTGATCGCTTGAGAAGTCCAGGATTTACGTCATTTTCCTTTAAAACCAATGAAACATTTGCAAATAGAATGAAAATGAATACACTAGACAAATAACATAGAAGTTTTCTTTACTTCTCTAACAAGTAAAAATGAGTTAGAGCAGCCACTTTTATAAGAGAAGAGATGCTTCAAAACCATCCTTGAATATAATGTGCATTACAATACCATCTTCTTGTTATAATTAGTATTTTAACAAAATCACAACTTCCTCTTTGATCTACTCAAACTAATAGAATGTTCCAATCTTATTGTCAACTTCTACACTTGTGCATGTCAAGTGGTCAAAGCAAGTGATATTTTTTTTGCAACAATTCCTATAAAAGCGCAACTTGATCAAATTTAACACGATTCTATATTATCACCCCATTTCAAAAATCTCATGCCTAATTAGCATCTAATAACATTGATCTAGTATAACTATAGGGATTTTCGCAAAAAGGTAACTACCCCTAAAACTGGCCACCTTAAAAAATTTCACTTTAACTGCCTTTGACCACCCACACATGTGTGGATATTCCTCCATGTGGTTCATGCATGCTCCATACGCTGAATAGTGTGCAATTTGATAATGTGGACACCCTATGATGATGTGACATCCATGTTGTAATGAATCCCAAGGAAGTGTGCATGGATACTAAGATACATGACATGAACTCTAATGTGGAGTACCCTAACTTATCACGATGACTCAAAATCCACACAAGATGTAAGACATTGAAACATAGATAATTTGGGTTAGTAAAAATAACATAAGCTAATCTTATCAATTTTGCTAAGCAAATCATGGTGTTACAACATTAATATCCCCTTTACATGTGTCTTCAGGGTAGGACATGACGTATTTCCTATTTTTCTTGGGTAAATATAATATAATTTGTGGAAGGAAATTTACGAAAAACTATGAAATAACCTTCAAAATCATGAGATAATGTACTAGGTCTATATGTTCTTAGGTAATATATTAGGTTTGTATCTTGTCCAACTAACCCTTTTTGGCTAGAAATCTTCATTTAATTTATTGCAAACCTTTGAGACAGAGTCCTTTTTATTCAACATTGTAATGACTCAGACATAAAACATAATTAAATATGAAATTTCTTACAAAAATTAAAGGCCATTAATCATCAACATAAGGAAGATTTCAATCAACTAGTATCCCCCATGTTCCCGTTTCCTTATGTGTTTCACAATATATGCATTTCATAAATGTTTTTCCTTCATGCTTTGCCTCTCTCAACCACTTATACTTAATTTTCCATTGACCATGAAAAGCTCTTCTTACTTTCGTTTTTTCATTTTTCTTTTCTTTTCTTTTGGGTGCTAGGTTCCCCCCCTGAAATTTTTCATCACATTCTTCATTATGCCCCAAGACATCAAATTCTTCATTATGCTCCAAGACATATAAATCTTCATTCATATCAAAATTACAATATGCTTTAGTAGGTGATGAAACATGAGATGTAGTAGACCACCCAAAGAACTTTTTGATAGAAAGTTGATTCTCTTTTTTTCAAAGGCATTTTTTGATATATAATACCTATATAATAAAATAAATAAATTAGATATATATGATAATTCTTCAATTCATCAATTAAAAAACATATTAAAAAATTAATCTTGCACAAATTCCAAGAAAGGATATTAAGAAGGGAATATGTTTATTAATTCTTTATAATATTTCATAATATACCTAGTAATTCTTTGTAATATCTAATGATTTCTCAAGTTCAGATAAAAGTATTTTAATATTAAACTATCCATTTCTTCTGTCCATTTCAATCATCTGTAAAGGCAAAAAAGTTGAATGTTTTAGCAAATAAATATGTCCCTCTGCTCGCATTTAATAATGGTGCCCCCAGAAACACCGTTTCTGGGATTCAAAGTGGATATATTCAATTTTTTAGTCGAGTTATTGTTTCTCTTATGCACTTTTTGAAAAACAAAAAAAACTACGTTTTTATTTGGTTTAAATTGTATTAAAGGAACGTATAAACATATTTTTTTGCTCACATATTAAAAATAAATGAATTTTATATACGAATTATCTTACTCCTTGAGCACTTACCATGATTCATCAAAAGAAGTAGGTTTCTCTCACCGCTGTTGGACTATTTATACCGATTGACTCAGGTGTAAGGAAAGGCACATGTGAGTAAAGTGAATGTCTAATAGGAGGGGAAGCATGGGAGTAAGCAAGGTAACCAAACTTGGTTGAGAAATATCTTTAGGCTAGGTAGATACCACGTTTCTTCTTGAGTACCTTCCATACTAATCTTGGACATCTTCACAATTTGGGGTTTCTTGCTCATGGGAGCACTGTGCTGTTATGGAACTATTCTAACATTGGAGCAATAGATTCATAAATATTCCCCCCTTCCATACTAATCTTGGACATCTTCAAAATCTAGTTTTTGTTGCCCATGGCATAACTAATGGACATTTAATCATCTAAAGGTTTAGAATTCGGAAGACCCAATTTACTGATTGGTCTATTGACAATTCTAGAGTCTAATGAATCTACACTATTTTGGGTATTTAGGTAGGTAGACAATGTTGTAGTCTTTTCAGGTAATGGCTTTAAAGTTTCTCGGTGATTGACCTCTTTTGAATATCAATTCTATGGAAGAAATTAATTCATAATCAATGAATGCATCTATTTGCGAAACAAATTTGATGACATGGATGGTTTTGAAAGAACTTTTTGACAATATAGTATTATGTATATGGATAGATGAATATGTGATAATAATATATATATATTGTGTCCTTTGTGAACTTTGAAGTATGAAGGTGGTGTGACTGGGGATTTACTATCAAGTAGATCTTATCATATAAAGATGGCAGGTAAGAATGTGATTTAGACTAACAAGAGCACCTCAAGGTTAGTAGAGAAAGTCAACAAAATAGTGTACGATTATACATCATAGATCCTCCATGAAGGAAATTTAAATTGGTTGTTTACAGCCATCCCAACCATAGTCTACTTGTTATAAGGTTTGGAGTTGTTTGAGCATAATTTTGTTTAGAATTTTGCAGTGATTTGTTGGAATCACTAGTTTGAGTTGTGAACTCTCTGTAATCTTATTTCCGCAGGGTTTTCCATGGTGCTAAATCTATATGTGTAGCTAAAAACTTATTTTAAATAACAAAAAATCATGAAATGACCAAAAATTGTTTTGTCGAATTCTTACAAAAACTCCAAAACTTATAATAATTAGACAACACCCTCATCCACTATATTATCAAACAATGTAGTTTAATCGTTTATATATATATAGTTGTCAATTTCACTGGTTGGAATTGCAATTGTGAATTGTGTGTAATTTATATAATTCAAGTGTTTCAATTTTTTTCTTTTCTTTTAAGACAATCAATTTATATGTTCATTTTTTTAAGATAATCCATTTATATGTTCATAAATAGATTTTTTAAATAATCAATCGATATATTCAAAAATACAATTTAGATAATTTAAATAATAAAAAAATTACATTTTTACTAAAAATTATAAATATAAAACAATAAAACTAACACCTAACCAAACAAATTCAAATAACCCACCTAAAGAGCAAAGTCAAATGACCCACCTAAGCCACTGAATGAGTCACATTCTAAACAATAATTAAGTTTCATTTAGAATCACCTCACTTCTGATTAAATGTATTGGTATTGGAATTGGAATTGGGCCAAATATGATCAAAATCAATTTTATTTATTTATTTTCCAAATAATTTAGAAAATGTTTTGGATCGATTTAGGAAACCTCTAAATCTCTTCATTCGAGGTTCCCAATCTATTTTTTTTGGATTTATAAGTTTCAGAGTCAAAATTTCATAAAAATAGTTTCAGAATTTGTGGAAGTGAAACTCTATGAAACTATGAAATTCATAAAAAAATTTGATCAAATTTAAATTTACATTGAAAAAACTCCCTAAACTGAGGGCAATTGAAGTGCACTTTATTCACACCATGCATACAACATTTGTCTCTGTTCTGCCTACAGGAAGGGGTAACTGCCTAGTATCTTTCAAAATAATCTGTTTGCCATCACCATCCGTTGACCCGGAGGCTAGAGATGTAGAAGAAATGGACAATATATCTACCAAGCAAGCCAACGCCTGAGATTAGATAGATGAATCATGAATAAAATGTTAAATTCCTTAGAATCCGACTGTGTAAGCTTTTTTAGAACAATATGTTTTCCATCACCATCCATTGACTTGAACTTTTATAAGAAATGGACAATATATCTGCCAAGCAAGCCAACACTTTGAGACTAGATAGATGATTAATAAAATGTTAATTTTCTTAGAATCTATATCAAATGATGATGGTGGCATGATATCTACGAATCTTAAGAAGGAACATGTCAACTTTGGGCTTTAGAAGTCAATTTTTGGTTTATTCATGTAGTAAGTAATCCAAAATCTATTTTATATTCATGTACTCTTACATGGTGGATTTCCCATGAGATGATGCCAAAATCCTAGGCCAAACACCAAAATGAGGGGTAAAGAGCGCTTTCAGGGGTAGTGAAAATTGAAAAAGAAGACCATGGGGAATCCCCAAGCCCTAGTAGATCTGGTGATTGGGGCTTCACATGGCTATACCAACTACCTTTGGGGGCGTGCATTATCAATAGGGTTATCTGCAAATTAGCATATTCCTTTCTCGTTGCTTAAAGTGGGACTTCTCACGAAGCAAGAATGAACCACAATTTTAAAATTCAAGCAAAATACAAATTGGGAAAATTGTAACAATACGAATAGGAATTTTCACCGATAAAGGAAGTGTTTTAGTTGATGCTTAGTCCATAAGAATTTCGCTACAAGAAAATGATTAACTAAAACATTTTCAATTCGTATATAAGAATTCAAAATAAATCTTCTATACAAGAAACTTAAGTAAAATACTTTCTTGGCTACTTGCAGATTATAAAAGCATAGTAACCCTCAAATTCTACATAATTGAACTGGGCACCAACAAGACAAGATAGTTATTTTTGAACCTTAACCTCAACCTCCTTAATGGAATAGTAGGTGATAGTGTAGAAAAATAGGCAGACAATTATTTTCATGTTGGCACCAACTGCCATAAAATATCATTAACATGTGAATTAATTCAATACCAATTTTTCCTCTTAGTGAGAGACTATAGGTTCGAAACCCCAAATATTTGCTCAAGATTTTGGAATGTCAACAATTGAAGTATGAATTTTGTGGATAAAAGTGGACATTGATATGATGTGATACATTTCAGAAGGGTGCTTAAACAAACTCATATTCATCATCATTGATATTTTAATTTTCTAGGCCAAAGCTCTAGCCTCAGTGCGTCTCCCTCCAAAGCTCTAGCCTCAATGCGTCTCCCTCCGAAGCTTTGGAAAAGGTATGTAGATGACACTAATGTCATCTGGTCCCATGGCCATGAGGAGCTGGACCATTTCTTCAATCACCTCAATGGCCAGTCCTCAGCTATTAAGTTCACCATGGAAAAAGAGGTCAATGGCAGCCTCCCTTTTCTGGATATTCTTATCTCTAGGAAGGAGGACGGGTCTCTCTCCCACTCTGTGTTCCGCAAGAAAACGCACACGGAGCAGTATCTTCACGCTGATTCCCACGATTTCCCTGCTCAGAAGATGGGGTTTCTTAACACCCTGGCCACTCGTGCCCTGAGGATTTCGGATAAGGAGAGCCTGGATAGAGAGAGATCCCACCTCCTGGATGTCTTTGTGGAAAACGGGTATAGTAGGCACCTAGGTCGGAAAGCTTTCCTTACAGCCTCTAGGAATGCGCTTAAGAAGAAAGAACCTAAGGAGCGCCAGCTAGGTGTCCATCTTCCCTATATCCAGGGGACCACAGACAAGATTGCTCGAATCCTCAGAAGGTTTGATATTCCCTCAACCTTCAGGCCCCTCAAAACCATTCGTAATTCCCTTCGGTCAGTGAAAGATCTGGTTAACCCTATGGACATGAAGGGTGTGTATCTGATTCCTTGCTCATGTGGGATGCCCTATATAGGAGAAACAGGGCGCTCCATCCGGCAAAGAATATGCGAGCATACAGTTGACCTGAGACATGGAAGGACTAAATCTTCAGCCTTAGCAGAGCATGTGGACAGGACCAGACATCATGTCTGTATGGAGGATGCCAAGGTTATTGCCAAGGTATCTCATTTCCATCACCGTAAGTTAAGGGAAACTTTAGAATTTGAAAAGAGGCCTGACAATCTCAACAGAGATGACGGCTGGAAGGTAAGTAGGTGTTGGATCCCCGCCCTGTCTTCTTAGGTTTCCTTTAGTTTTTTCTCTTGTTCTTCGCCTCGTGTGTCTCTTTGTCGCCCTTCCTGGTTGGTTCCTTCCGGTGTATGGTAGAATCTCCTATTTGATATAAATTTATGTATAGATATAGATATCGAGCGGCTGTACATTCTCCCCCGTTTCTGTTTATGAGTATTATCATTAAGATGATCATTCGTCTTAATGTTAGATATATGCATCTTATATATAT
>APFE030254357.1:51617-81229 GCA_000404065.3 Pinus taeda | reverse complement strand
TATATATATATATATAAACTGTTTATGGTTTACACATAGTGTTCTGTGTCCAAGACAAAATTGGTCAAATGACCCAAAAACTCAAAATGCTAGGGGGCACCCTAGCCTAATGGTGCTAGTGATAACAAGTCACTGCCTATGCAATCATGTGTAAAAGCCTCGTCCATCGACATGGCACGCTGGTAGTATGTCGTTGTAATCTCAGAGGTAGCTCGTCAGTCATCACATCCGAGATACCAAGAGTGAGGCCTTCGATATGATCCTGCAATGTTGCAAGAGTCTTGGCCACATCCAGGTCACCAAGGACAACCCTCCCTACAGCCTTTCCTGCTGGAACAGCAGCTGGTGCTCTCAGTCGCACTACTGGTCACATTGGAACAGCAGCTGGTGCTCTCAGTCGCACTACTGGTCACACTGGTCCGATATCTGCATGAGCACATGAGTTTCAATTAGTCTTGATAAAAGAAAACACAGGAAGAAATAAACAGGGATATGGTCAAAAATTTTACCTATAACACTCCACTGCTCGCCAGTTGGCAGCACCAAATCTGGGTCACCCCGGAAATCCATACCAGCATACGGACACTCGGCATAAACCATCTCCTGACGGTTGAACCACTCAAAGAAGGCATCATAGAAAGAAACCTATGGCTGACTAGCATGTCGAGCCATAGGGTCAACCATCTCTGCATTCGTGGCTGAATCAGTGGCGGAAAACCAAGTGAAATGTACTGCGGCTGCATCAGTGGGGATCTTTTCCAAGGTGAAAGCAGCCAAAATGGAACCATAGCCAAAGTTCTTAGATCGTCCGTTCTTCACCTTGGTAAGCTATTCTTTTATCACCGGAAGTACTGCATCACACCATTTGAACACCTTCGGTTCGAGGCATTCCAAGGTATACTGCATATAAGACCTGTTGGCTAAGTGAAGAGCCGCACTACCAGCTAGTCTAGCAAAGGTGAACAAGATAGTCCTCAAGGACCAGTTAGTGACATCTCGGATGTTGATCTTGCCGTCCCTACTTGGCTGAGATCCTTCTCTATAGTATCGATGAATATAATCCCTCACGGATTTGCCCCCACGGGCAGAACCTGATAGTGAGAGAGGGGCACCATGCCTCGATAAACCAGTCAAAAAGTAGATGTCCACAACAGACAAGGGGATGGATTTTCCTCTGATCTGGAACACCTGGTTGGTAGGATCCCATGCATCGAGGAAATATTGAAACAAGTTGATTTGTTGCCTCATGCTAAATATGCAGAAGAACTTGAGCAAGCCACAATTCCGCAATGCAGTTACCGTACCCGAATCATGTAAAGCAACCATGTCCTCTTCTTCATGCTCACGTTATTGCCATATAACAACCATTTTGCTCCGATGAATCTCTGAAAAACAAACAAGAGAAGAGTCAGGATCCTAATTTGGCAAAAAAAGGCAAAATTTCCATGAAAAACAGTGCACAAGTTTCCCTCCTTGCTCCCATCGCACCCCAGCTGTGTAATGGGTGAGATGCATACTAACTGGCCAATGGCCAACCCAATATGCATCACACCTTTCGATATACACAGGGGCAATGGGGGCAGAACGAATTGTTCAAACCACAGAGGCTCAGAAAAGTAGGGAAACATGCTCAGAATTCAAAAAGGAAAGAATGCAACTGAAGAGCTCAGGTTTAGCTCCTACCTGGTCCAGACGATGCCAAGAATCGTCCACAGAATCTTGCAGAATCAGCTAGTGAAAATCAAGGGGGAAAACACCTCCAAAGCTCCAAAAGTCTCAAACTCAAATGAAATGGTAAAATGAGGGGTAAAAACTACTTTTAAGTTACTGTTCACGTAATTCGAGTAGGGTATTAGTGTTTTAACTCATTTTTCAAGCATATATTCTCATTTCTAATTAGTTTGATGGAACGATTGAACAGGTAGTACGAACGTCAGAAGAACATAGTGTTAACGACGGGTCGAATATTAATGACCGTTATCACGAGCAGTTTTTATGTGAAGTTCAAGCTCGTTAAAAATTAAACCTAAGTAATGAGCAAATGTTCCCCAGAGTTTAAGATCATTAAAAAATGAACCAACCTCCAGTAAATAACCATTGTGAAAGCATTATCATCAACTTTTGAGCCCTGGTCATGTTCTTACCATCACCTCCACTCTGTTTTAGCCGATCATATGCCTCCATTTGATTGTTTACCCTTTTGAGGAACAACTGCGACGAGTGATTCTGTTAGCCATCCTTGTGACACTGCTGTGATTGGAAAATTCCAAACCTTACCTGGAATCAGCTGCTACTCGAAAATATCACTCGTTCCTAAAAAACGAGTCTCTAAGATATTTTCGTTTGACTCGTAAAATATGAAAAAATTACGAGTAATTGGCCTCTCCAGCTTGTTAAAGCTATTGGAAGTGTTATCCCTCCTCTAGATTTTAATCTTTTTGGACCTGAGGGATTATTACACAAAAATATTGAGTGCTTGTCTTGTTCAGCTTGTTAAAATTATCGAAAATTCATCCCTTTCATATTATTTTATACTTTTTCAGACTTAAGGGATTATATGACGAAAAAGGATTACTGTAGTTTCATTTCCGTCCCTTTTTAGACTCTCTAAAATTGAAAAAGGACCAAGTTGTCTTTGTCGTTAAACTTGTTAAAACAAATAGCAACAAACTTGTCCATAGAGACAAGAACGAGTTTCACTGTCGCTAGGATCGTTAAAACATAGTGATGGGTTTGCCCGAAGGGAAAATTATAGAATAAGCATATGTTATCCTCCTCAAGCTTGATAAAAATAAAGAGGTACTGGTCAGCAATGACTGGGGAAAATTGGGAAGAAAAATTGAAGAAACTTTATTGGTAGCAAGTCGCTCTTGAACATGACACTTTCACTCCATCACCATGATTGAATCGGGTTGGGTTATTCCGTTCACCGATCATATTACCATTGGTCCATCGTACCATCCATATTTGGGGTTAACGCTATCAATCCATTTTAGTGTCACTGATATGTTCAAGAGACGTCGATTAGAGAATTCACCAACCCAGCTTGTGTCTCACTTGCTGCAATACCTTCACGCTTCATTCTTTCATGACCGCCACCCTGAACCCTGTATCATCAGATCGTTTTCACCTCCACAAAATAATTTGCTCCATTCCGTGTCGTAGATGTGGGATACATTAAGGCCCTTCTACGACGGGTCACTTCTTGTCGACAATAGCTCATTATCCAAGAAGTCAACCTAGGAACAACCCTTTCAGTACTTTGAAGCTTGCATGCCTCAATGGCGAGTTTCTCACTTCCAGCGACAGGTTTACATCAATAGCCTTCGACCGAAATATTTTGCGTGGTGTTCGACGCTACATCCCATTTTCACACCACGTGAATTGTACTGTAGTACCTTGAAGGTCATCATCATTATTGGTGATTCCTCTCGCGCCTGTTCACAGCTTACATCACTGGCTGGTAATCAGGCGATGTCTTTCCATGTTCGACTCCAGAACATATTTTCACATAGATCTACTTGTACTTCGGGCGAAGGTTGAACAAGTTTGAAGACCTTGGATCTAGTTTCATCCATCCGAGCTATGATATATTCAGGAAAATAATGACATCAAATGTACATCATTACTACACAGATGATCATCCGAATCAAAGGATGATGGCTCTATCAGAATCATCAGTCTGCTACACAGACGGTTGTGTATCTTATGTACATGAAAATGAATTTATAAAGATGAGCATGGGAATGCCCGCCTCAACTAGATGATGAAAATATTATGAAGATAATTTATTGTATTGTATCTTATTTCAGGTCGCCTTCCAATTTGAAAAACCTCGGATCCTCATGATAAAGCATTTCACCCGACATCAAAAGATTTATGACCTCATACTTTAGGGGGCAACTGTTATAGACATATTTGGGCACTGCAACCACAATCATATATGTCCATAAACCAAGGGCTTCTGAGTCCCTAAAAGTGTTGTTTCATACCCTAAAGGAACAAGGTCAGCTGACTACATCATCTCCCAAAAGTTCTCCATGGAAAACTGCTCAGAACTAGTCAAAACTGGACCATACAAACTGCTCAGTGCAAAGGGTGTGATGCATCTCACCTGCCATATGCAAAAAGTGCGATGCATACTGAAAAGCCCTTCTGTAGGGTGCGATGGGTGAGAGTAGACAAATAGTAGAGACAGTTTGCAAGGTGGATGATCATGGAATCTTCCATAAACTTCTCCTGTGACACTTGCATCTCTGAATTCGCCTAGGTATGAGTAAGAGATCATCAATCTCCAAGTGGAATCAAGAACTATCAGAGAGAGGACACTAATCAGAATCCCAGAAGCTGGATCACCCCCCTGCAATCATCTATATATGGATCCCTCATCTGAGAGATCCAAAGGCTGGAATCTTGTATCTTGTAAGGAAGCGCTGTTGGTTTCCTGGTGGAACATTGTAGTGTTGGGTGATCTAAGCTTTTCATGAGGTGAAGAAGCGCTTTCATGCTGGGAGGATGACGCTGGGCCAGATCAATGGGTTGTAATCCTCTCTTCTAATCTTTATATCAATAAATCTATTCAAGTTTTCCTCCACATTCTTGTATGTATGATAATATATGCATTTGTGTGGTCAATATATATATGGTCATATATTGTTTATGATTGTAGATCTCTTCACTTTGAAGGTATTATGCTGTTTTGACTTTACAGGTACTCTTTGAAGCGGGGTAAGAAAGGAAGGAGCGGTAAAGATCCGTTAGAGGGGAGAAGGAACAAGCAAGGAACCAAGCGAAAGATTGAGGTTAGTATTATTTGCTCCTCTCATATCTGCTTCTCGTAAAGGAAAATGAAAGTAACTTTAATCTGTTTGTTTCTAAGATAGCTACCCGTCTTAGTGGGACTAGCAGTTCTGCATAGACACTAGATTTCCCGATAACAAGGATACGGTCTATGGTGGGAGGGGGAAAGGGGAGGATCTGAGAAGGGGAGTGTAGGATTGCTAGAGCAGTGACTAGAGGTGGAGAAAGGGGGGAGGATGGTTCTTCTTCCTCCAGAGATTCGAAGGGATTTGAAGTAGAGGGTAAAGGCCGAGTCAAGATCGGGGGGGAGGCGAGCAGCTTGGAATTTAGGGGGAGGCTTTGGTTTAGGGCTAGACTGTTTGGGGTTTGATTTCTTTCTTTTGACTTGTTCCCATGTGTCTTCACTAGCTTCAGCATTTTAATTCATTTCACTTTCTTTTAGTTTACTACACCTATTAGCAAAATGACCATATTCATGGCATACCTTACATTTGAACGGAATTTGTTTGTATTCCAACTGCTGAATATGGGTCTATTGGTCCACTTTGATCTTTATTGCTTCCGGGAGGCCTTTTCCTAAGTCGAATTCAACACAGATCCTTGCACAAGCATGCATGTTGTCCTTTGGTTCGCATCTGTCGATGTATTTTCCCACTGCGTTCCCAATGGATTTAATGGAATCATCTCCCCAGCAATGGAGAGGGAGATGAGGCAAGTGAACCCATACCGGGACAACATTAGGAATGTCCATTTCAGGGTCAAAGTCAGGGGACCATCTGTTCAGGTAGAGACCTCTCGAACCATGAAGTAGGGACCAGTTCTGAAGATGAGATTCTGGTCTTCTTTGGTTTCAAAGAGGAAAGTATAGTAACCCCTTCCACAAAATCTTATAGTGATTTTTTCTTGAATGTTCGTGTTCCACTTGCGCTCCACCCATTTCTGAAGAACTCTAGGTGAGGGCCACAGGCCAGTAAATTGTCCAACCAGACCTCTCTCTGCTAGAGAGATCACTGCCTTCCTTGGGAGACTAGGAGGAAGAGAGATTTCAGGGATGTAAGCCAGTTTCTTGACGAAATTTGAAGATGTAGGTTTAATTCTGGAGGTTGCATTTTCAGAAATAAGAGAGGCAAAGATCTCATCCTAATCTTCATTGTCTTGCATCTGGGAGGGGTCATTCCCAAACATGGGGAGGACAAGAGAAATCCAGTCGCAGCACTAGCCAAAGGAGAGGCGGTTCCAACTGCGGGGGAGTCGAGAAGGAGGGTTTGAGGCCCAGCAGCAGGGGCTGCTAGGCAGGAAGCTTGCGGAGGGCTGTAGGAGGCGCAGTTGCAGAGACGCGGGAGCTCCTATTCAAAATTGCGTGGCCTCTGGATGAATCAGGTGTTTCACCTACCGGAGTGGGCCATCCGAATGGATGGATTCTTGCACAAGTAAAATGGAGTCAATTATTTGTCTATTGGCTAGGAATTCCCCTTGGTTTTCGGAAATGAGAGAAGGAAGCAAAGGCTTAAGGCGAGTAGCAATGATTTTTGTCAGGATTTTGTAGGAGGAGTTACAAAGTGATATGGTCCTAAAACGAGGAAAGGAAGATGGCCTGTTTTCTTTGGGGATGAGTGCTAGATGAGTGGCATTGGTGTATCCTCCTATTTTTCCCTTTCATTGGATCCAATTGAGCATTTTTGTCAAGTCCTTTTTTATAATTCCCTAGAATGCTCGATAAAAGAAAATGGGAAAGCCATCTAGTCTTGGGGCTTTATCAGGTTGAAGAGTCCAAATTGATCTCCTGATTTCCTCCTCATCGATCTCCTTGTTTAAGCTATCATTCATTTCCCTGCTTATCCCTGTTGGAAGGTGCTGCAATAGATCTGTGTAATCCTCTTCTTCCTTTGTTTCAGT
Organism: Pinus taeda; assembly: GCA_000404065.3. NCBI lineage: Eukaryota > Viridiplantae > Streptophyta > Pinopsida > Pinales > Pinaceae > Pinus > Pinus taeda. Next base: position 74,533 of record APFE030254357.1, on the reverse strand, counting down.
TAGCAGGTCTTGATAGTGATCTGTAGCAGCTCTTCGAATGGTCTCCTGAGTGCTTTGTCTATCACCTTCAACATCTAGGATGGAGCTCACATTATTCCTTATCTTTTTGGCTGTCATTTGTTTGTGAAAACAAGCTGAGTTCTTGTCTCCCTCTTGCAGCCAAAGTTGCCTCGGTTTGAGCCTCCATTTTGATTCCTCTTCTTTGTTAACTCAGTATAGCTATGAGTAGAGATCATTTTCCCGCTGTTTGTTTTCTTGGGAAAGGTCATTTTCCTCTATTGCTCTTTGTATACTCTCCAGATTATTCTTGATTTCTTTTTTCACCTTCTCTGGTTCATGGTACTTGGTTTAGCCCATTCTTTTATGGCTTGTTTTTTTTCCATAATTTTGTTTCCTAAATGAAACTGGGAGATACCTCCACGTGCTGGATCCGAGAACTATAAACAATTCCTGCGACTGCTGGTATATCATTCTAGAGGGAACTATATTTGAATGGGATGGGCCCAAGGGGCCTGTGATTTTCCAGCATTAGAATTATTGGGAAGTGGTCGGAGGCAGAGCATGTTAGAATGCTGGCAGAAAGTAGAGAGAAGCGAAACATTAATGAGAATTCTTTCCAACCGCTCCATGATGTTACCTACACCCATCCTACGGTTATTCCATGTGTATCTACGGTTTTTTGGAGGGACGTCCATAAGATCATGCTCCTGCATGATATTTTCCAACTGTATTCTGTATGGATCAGGTGTAAAACTGCCTCGCCTTTTCTCATTAGCGTGGAGGATTAGATTGAAGTCACCTTCCAAAATAATGTTAGTGTTTTCTTCTGTGTCCAGACTGTCTTTTAGATCATGCCAACATCTCTCCTTATCTCTGCATTGATTCGGCACATAGATGTTGTAGATGATAATGGTTTTTTGATCTGATTTATTTTTCGAAGTTGTTTTGATCCAGTGTTGGTTTACTGTTTTTGAAATCCAATTCCATATACCTTGGTTCCAAATTGTTGCTACTCCTCCTGAGGCTCCTCTTGCCTCGCTAATACTGCCTTTATATTGTCTCTGCTGCTCAATAACTTTACTCATTTCCTTGTGTCTTTGTTTTGTTTCTTGTGACAGAATGATTCCTGGTGTCTTAGAAAGGATAAGATCCCTGAGGGCTGCTACTTTAGAGGGGTGCCCAAGTCCCCTGATGTTCCAAGATAGTATTTTCATCATTGGATATGCAGAGTACGGGGAGGTGCTCGCCCCCCTTGGTCCTTGTTGATTGCTTCTTTGTCATGCTGCCCCAGAATGTAAGTTTCTATGGGTGTCTACGTTCCCATTGCTATGTCTTTTTGCGCGTTCTCATCCCGATGCTGCTTGGCAGATTTCCTGCCTGGGCCCGGTTTCTTGAAGGATTCACTAGAGCCCCCATGATCTTTGGAGGAGCTTCTGGTAATTCTGTTGATGGGAGGATCAAGAAGAGGCCGTGAGGAGATAATAAGAGGCAATGCGGATTCAATAGTGTCCTGGTGTTGGCTTTCAGGGAGAGGGGACTCCTGGGGATCGGGGGGGAGAGAACTGAGAAGGGATTGGATGAGGGGAGGGTCTGAGGACGGGAGAGGGGAGGTGGCTTAGAGGGAACAGGGGAGGAAGGGGTGGGATGAGTCGCAGAGGAGGCCGAAGGGCCTGCATCAAGGGGAGCTTTTACTGAAGAGACTGTTTTCTTTTTTTTTACCATTTCCCATTGCTCTTCTTGTGGTCCATTTTCTACATCAATAAGATTAGTGCATCTATTGGCAAAGTGGCCATATTCGTGACATACCTTACACTTAAAGGGGATCTGCTCATAATCCAGTTGCTGTATATGGCTCCAGCCATCCACTTTGAGCTTGATGGCTTCTGGGAGGCCTTTGCCAAGGTCCACTTCAACACAAATCCGCGCACAGACTTGCATATTTTCTTTTGGTTCATTGCGATCAATATATTTGTCGACTGCATTCTTGATGGCGCAAACCGATTCATCTCCCCAACAATGGAGAGGGAGGTGAGGGAGCCGAACCCAGACCGGTACCGCACTGGGAACATCCAGCTCTGGATCGAAGTTTGGGGTCCATTTGTTGAGGTACAGGCCCCTTGAGTCCATGAAATAGGGCTTGTTTCTGAAAATTAGATCCTTATCTTCTTTTGTTTCAAAGTGAAAGGTGAAGTACCCTTTCTCGCAGAATCTGATGGAGATTTTCCCTTGTATTTTTTCGGACCAGTTCCTTTCAACCCATCTTTGAATAGTTTTTGGAGAGGGCCAAAGGCCTATGAATTGACCTATAAGTCCTATTTTTTCCAGGGATAAAGCAGCCATGCGTGGAAGAACTGGAGGCAGGCTGACTTCTTGAAGAATATCCAGTTTCTTGATGAATTTCGAAACCGCTGGCCGGGGGCGCTGTGGAGGCAATGATTTAATCAATGTCAAGAAGGCTTGCTGAGGATCGATCCCCTTCAGTGGAGCTTTTGTCGGGGTCATGAAGGGAGGCCGAAGCTCAAACACCTGCGGAGTGATCGCCTAGGTCAGTTGCGCGGCAACTCAGGCACGCGCGTTTTTTAGATGGAGCTAACTAGGCTAAAAAAAATTTATTGTCATGATTATTTAACCTCATTGTTTGATTGACAATATTTTTCTCCTAATAAGCATCATCCTTATTTCTATGTCATATGGAAATACTTGTGTGATTCCACGACCATTTTCCAAAAGGTTATTCATTCATGAGATACCTCACAAGTTCTAAGTTATTTAATCGTGATTATTTCCTAAATCAAAGACTTTCAATCATGTTATAGTGTAGGCTATTTCTTCTTCTTGATCTCTTATACTCATTGTGAACTTGTAGTCGCTCACCTTAATAATCTATCTATTTCTCTTTTTTGTTCATCTCATTCTCCCAAGTTGGTTATAATTATCATGAATATAAAATTGCAAGTTTATTATTTTCCCTTCCTTTCATAAGTTATATATATATATAATATATAATAATATATATATAATATATATATATATATATATAATATATATAATATATATATAATATATATATATATATATAATATATATATATATAATATATATATATATAACACACACCCTCCCACCCCCTTGTTCTTTTTTAAGTTGCAAGAGGTGTTACCTCCAAGGTCCGTTATGAAGATGGGATTACAAAACCTTTTTTTTTGAAGTCTTGAAATCTCAAAACAAATTCCAACATTGCATTTTGCTCGTTGAGATTGTAACACTCCCTCTCACCCCCTTGTACTTTCCTCGGATATGAGAGGTGTTACCTATTATTTAACCTAATCACCAAGATTTGTTATGAATATGGGTTACAAAAATCCTTTTTTTCCAACCTCATCAAAGCCTTAAAAAAATTCCACCATCGTGTTCAACTCATCAGGAGCTTTCTGATGATATAAATTTGATCTCAATTCAAATCCTGGATTGAAAATTATGCCCATTTGAAGTTAGCCAATCATACAGAGCCACATCAATAAGGAATTGCCACATGGCATCCATGTGGCTCCTACTTGTCCCATGTGATACCACCTCATCATCACAACAATGTGTCCACGTCAGTAGGGGTCATTACATTCCTTGCAAAGTTTCTTGTTATATACAATTTTTATCAATCCGGTGTGTTATCACTCCTTCGGATCTCCAAGGCTAAGGAAGAGTCTAGCTGAGGTAACCACAAACCAATCTTTTGACTTGGTAGCTAGCCCTACCAAGCCAGAGAGGGCTTTCTCCAAAGGATCACAACCATGAGGGCTCTCTCCAAAGGATCACAAGCATGAAGGCTGGATGTCTTAGGGTTTTTGGCTACATATAGTAGCTCAAGGTTTTGATTTGATTTGATTGGGGTAGTCACTAGATGAGTGAATTAGGTTAAAGAGTGAACTAGGTCAGGGCAAAAGAAAATCAGAATTGCAGACATCTGATGGGGCAAGCTTGGCAAGTACTTTAACACTTTGTAGTATATTGATGAAATGGTTTAGGCTGATGAGGTGCTAAAAAGAGCATGGAAATCATGAATTATTTTTAAACTGAAGAAATGAAACAAATTATGACGATTTTCCAAAAACAAAGCATAGAAGATGTATTCTGCTTATCACACTTTGAAAATAAAATATATTTAGAAGTGAAATGGATCATGGAATATGTAACTAAATAAGAAATAATGTCAAAATACCATGCCACAGGAATCCCACCAAAATAGCTGCAACTCATCCAATATATTCCATGCCAAAGTCTTAAACACTAGTACAACATCCAATGGAGTCCAACCTCTCAAAAAAGTGAAGAAAGGGAAGATATAGACCTCAAAACAAACTCTTCACAACTGCACGGGTCTAATCCATGAGAAGAGGAGAAATTCCATGAAAATCTAAACTGGTAGCTAGAGTGTAGGGTGGTCAAAGTGACTCATCCCTAATTACATTGCAACTGATTCATCTAACCTGATGAAGACTATTAACCTAATGTATTTACCCCTAGGTAATAGTAAAAGACCATAATTACATCTATCATATCAATTACATCAGCAAAATGTTGATTTCCCATAGGTAAAAATCAGACATGGAGAAGAAAAGTGAAAAACTAGGCCAATTGTCAAGTGCGCAACACCTGTGGCAAGTGCGCAATGCCATCTTCATACCCACTTTTTCCTACCTTCCCGATGTCCAAATTGAGCCCAGGATAGCTCATTGGAAAACCTATCCAGTTTGGTTTCCAAATATTCCTTTATTTTTCAAAATGGGCTTGATTGGCCCTCCAAAACTTCATTTTCCCAAGACTGGTCAAGTGCTCAACAACTAGCTGAAAAAGAGGGTAGAAACATGATTTTTTGCTCGTTTTTTTCCCTTTTTACCTGTCAGTTTAACAAAAAAGGATTGGAAACATGGTTTTCCTAGATGTATTGGTCCTTTTGCATCCATTGGTGGCTTCATTTTCTCTAAAAAGTGTCTGCGTTTGACCAGACAGTTGATATTTAATTTGCCTAAAAAGCACAGAAAACATATCTTTGCCAAAATATGCTAAGAGACTTCAAAATTGGTCAAGGAGATGATGTTTGGTGTAGCTAAGCTTGGAGTGAAGCCTCTGCAAGTATGTCAAGCTTCTTGTTATAGTACCATTTACCACTCTTGGTAGATCTGGTGCTCTGACTATGGCCTAGGGAAACCCTTCCTTCCAGACTTGGTCCAAAATCTAAAAAACTGTTTTTTATTCCCTATACACTACTTTTCCCTGTGATAAAAGTGTGTACACGCAAGTCAGCATATATCCAACTCACGTACATATATTAAAACACTTAAAAAAATAAAATTTCCTTAATTTCAAGTGGAGTTCACGGGTTTTACCTGTTACTCACCTCCTATTGCCCGTGGCACAACTGTTTCCCCAACTGAAAACACTAATTTGGAGAAGTATAAATAAACCTCCGTGGGAAGGCCTTAAGGGAGAGGATATGTGATATTGATACTATAGTGAGATTATCCCTAATTGAGTTTGAGGAATCCTTGTGCCTCCTACACTCCACAAAGCTTTAGGAAACCTTTGTTTCCTTGTTATAGATATCCTCCATCTTGCTTGAGATATCCTTGTATTGGTGATGGGGGAAGATTGTTGAAGGTCAGGAAAGGATGGATCCGGAGGATGGTTCCTCTTGGAGCCAGAGAAGGAATCATTGTATTTCTCCACTTTACTTGTAGCTAACTTCAATAAAAGAAATGCTGTTCTGTTTCTGATATTAAATGTGTTTATGCATCAAATTATGTTGTAATATATTTATGAATCTTATATTGATGTATAATTAGTCATTCACTTATATGATATAAAGTTAATATCATGAACATGCTTTGTGCTTCTACTGTTGTGTATGTTCCATTTGAATAATTTTCAGGTTTCAAGGACATCAGGAGAAGCTAAGGGTTTGCACCCTGTGGGAGTTACCCGAATGAAGGACATCCAGGTAAGAACACTCCTACACAGTTTAGTAGAATAAGAATTTTGGTTGATTTCCTGAGCATTTATTATTGTGGTTAGCCCTTTGCTCTGTTGGGGTTCTCAACCCAAAGCCCTAGGGTGGTTTCACCTGCAACAAAATTGGTGACTCCGCTGGGGATAACAATCTTTTTATTCCTAGTTTGGGTTATTTGTTCTCAATTAGGGTTCAGTTTCTTGATTTCTTGCTTTTATAGTATTGTTTGGTCCATTAGTATCCCAGGCGTCAAGTCTGATCTTCTTGATCAGACCTTGATTTTTGTTTTTACTAATAAAGCTTTTTATACACCATTTTCTTTGATTACAATAGTGTATACACATAGGTTTCTGTAAAGCAGACACGCGTATACACGAGTTTTCTGTATTAGAAACGTGTGTGCATGCTTCTATGTCTTTACACAGTCGCGTATGCAATTTTTTGGATTGGTTTTTCAAATATTTCTGCCCAGTTACGTCTACTCCCTAGTGGTTTATGCTGTTGTATGGTCATTTGCTGTCTCAAGAATTCATTTTTCCTGCAAGATTTATTTTTCAAAACCTCCTTGTCACTGAAAATATTTGGCTTAGGATTGCTTCTTAAGCAAGTTTGCGGTTTGTATCTTGGGTTCAAGGCTTCGTTTTGAAGTACTTGGTTTTTCTGGTCTTCCAGAACAAGAAATTGTTTTCAATTTCATTTCCAGCCCGAATTTCAAGTCCCTTGCCTTGCTTTCCCTTGTTTGGTGGCCTTGTTGCGTTTCTTGCTTTTTTGAGAGTCTTTTTGACAAGTTTGGAAGTATTTCTTTCTTGGCATTTTTGTTAGTTTGTTGAAATCTTTTGCTTCTAGTTGGATTAGTTTGTGCAAGTTTGCAATCTTCCTTATTCAAGTTTTATTCATTTTTGAGTTTATAACTTGCGAGATTGAAAGACTCCTTGTGCCCATTCATTGATCTTTCGAGTTTTAGTAGTACTTTTGTGACCTCAAAATGTTGTTTTGTTCCCTTAAAAGAAAAATCTCAAAAACATTGCTTTTGTTTTTTTTTCCAAGTTTTTGGTTTTTGGTTTCTTTTGTTTTATTGTTGAAAAACGAATTGAGATCTTTTGTGATTTGTTCTACTTTCTTTAAAGAGATATTTGGGTTCAAAATTTTTCCCTCTTCATTTTAAGTTGGCTTATTGTCTCTATAAAGAGTTCCATTTGCTTATGAGTGTTGTTTAAGATCTTGCATCATCATTGTAACTTGCATTAGGTTAGTTTTCATTTGGAGGCATTATTAGTCTTTTTAGTTTTTGGGTGTGTGTGGATTGTTTCAGAAAAGAAAATAAAAATATTTTGCCTATATATATAAGTTTTCGTAGAACCCAAGTAGAGATCACTCTTCATCAAAGAAAATGACCACATTCATCTAGTTAGTTTTCTATTTATTTCTTTTACGTCATAAAAACATCATAAGTTTCACTCTCGTAATTCCCCTGACTTAAAGAATAAGCTATATAAAATCAAGTGATTAATAAAATGAATTAGAACTTTTTTTGTTGTCATTAACAAACACCAACAAGTTTAGGTTCATTAGGGCCTTGGATTAGGTGAGTGGAGAGTTAACTCTCCAAGGCTGCTCAAATTACAAAACGTAGAAGTTGAATAAAGAGTGAAACCCAATATCATTAGAAATACTGGGAAATATATGTGACTTGGAGTTAAGCATGAGGGAGAGTGAAGAAAAGGAAGAGAGATAGCCCCTCTCCTACTTGTTGGATCCCGCTTCACAACTGTTCTGCCCAGATTTTGATATGAGTTGGTATTCATAGTTGCCTTTCCTAGGGATTGCATAGGTGGTTGCGGAGGGGAATCCCATGGCACCTGAGGCTGATGTTGCATCACGTTCAACAATAATTTTGGAGGGTACCCTTGCGAAGCTTGGGTGCTTCACCAATAAAGGGTGTTGTCTAGAGGTCAACGTAACTACCTCTGATACCTTCGCTAGTAGGACTGGGGCATAATTACCCCAGTCTATTTTCGGAAGGCCCTTGATTTTGGATTTCTTATATTTTGGTGTCCGGTTCGGAGAGGAAATACTTGAGATTTGTTTGATTGCTTATATCTTTAAGGAATTTTTAGAGAGTTCTCTTTGCTCCTAGTCGGCCTAGCTTTAAACTTTTTTGAGTCTTTAAGTAGATTTCTTAAAAATAATTCAAAGTGGCTAATCGACTAGCTCATCGGTCTAGGAGACTTCGTGGGCTATCACCTATGATTCCTAAGCCTTCTCCTCGAAGGCATAGGAGAAATACTTCCAGTGGCTTTCAACCAGTGGCAGCAGGCGCATCGGAGATTGATCCTCTAGTTGGAGTCATTGATTCACAAGATAAACCTAGTACAAGTAAAGAGTTAGAGAGGAACACTCCAGTTCTTTCTCAAGTCCTATTCCAGTCGAAAGATAATATTGAGGTTGAATATGTTTCAGAGTCTATTGCAGCTCCTAATTCCCTTCTTCCTCCTGATAATCCAAAGGTTTTATTATACGTCAGAACTCCGACCAATAGGCCTTCAAGCCTAGGTTTATATCGATCTTTTCCTTTGATGACCACTGTTCGAAGCATGGCATCCATGACACGAGTATGAAAACTCCTATATCTGTACAAGGAAGACGAACAATTTCTATACCTCCTGTCACTCCTAGCACTTCTATATTTGGTTCTACTTCCATTCCATCTTCAAGTGGAAGTTCTCAGGCTATAGCCTATGGAATTGGTTTTTTCCCTTTTGGAATGCCAACTAGTGTGCTTCCTTCGGCTCCGTTGTGTATTCCATCAGCTACCTTCACATCCATGATGAGTGGATCAACTTCTTTTTAGGGTTCCCATTTAGGGATGGTCATATACCACATTCCAACCCAACTGTGGGATCCATGCCTTTTTCCTTTTTAGGTCAAGATTATAATCTGTTTCAAAGTTGGATAAACCTTGCGGTTAGTGGGTTAAGAGTCAAGAATCAATCTTATTTCAGCTAATAGGGGAATATGTATTCTTTTGTCAATTCGTTTCAAAACTTTTCTCCCTATGCTAACACATGGAATCCTTATCAGGGGCTTTCTGCTCCTTTTAACACTTCTTTAAGGGGTAAATTTAGTGGTTATAGAGGATTTCTGGCAGGACTTGGTCAAACTATGAATTTTGCTAGACCACAAAGGGCTTCTTATGGTTTAGTTGGGTCTATTACTTCAGGAAACCTGGTGCCTTCACAAATCCAGGTCATTCTTTTCAAAAAAATGGGAGTTTTGCCCGCATCGGGTGGAATCCTTAGGGTCCACCACGACTCCCTTTTCTGGCAATGTTAAACTTGCCAGATCTCACTAAATTGACTAATGATCCAATTAGGTATAACCCGGCTTGGCCTCCGATCCCAACCAAACTTCCCTCAGATATCCCAAAATTCAAGGGGAAGACTAGTGAAGATCTGTGTGACCACGTAACCACTTTCCACTTATGGTGTTCGTCCAACTCCCTGATAGACGATTCAATCAGGTTGAGATTATTTCAATGGATCCTAACCGAAAATGCATCTAAGTGGTACATAGAACTTCCAGGGGGCACCTTCACTTCTTTCGGTGATTTGGCTACTATATTTTTGAACCATTTTCAATTGCCTGTCCGATATGATGCCGAAACTGATCTTCTGGCTAATTTCCAACAGGATCAGGCAACTCACATTTCAGACCATATCCAGGAATGGAGGAGAAGGAAGAGGCTCATTAAAGCTGATATTCCACAAGAATTCCTTCTTGAATGGTTTCTCAAATCATTATAACATCAGATCTCTAAGGACGTGTCCCTCTCCGGTGTTTTCAATGAAGAGCAGGCTATTTTTAGGGCCCAACAGTTAAAACTGATCTATTCTCAGTCTGGGGTTCTTCAAAAAATTCTACCTGACGCTCCTAGATCCAAGGTGGATATAGCCAAACTGAAGCCAGGTTACCATGCTGACGGGCTAGTCGGATCAAATGATGTTAACACGGTTAACCTGCTAAATCAATTGCAATAGTTGTCTTTGAAAACTGCTTCCTTTATGAAAACATCACCATCCACATCTACACCTTCTCATCCTATGTCTATAAATGCTTTCCAAACTTGTAACCCCAAAGGAAATCAACAATTCGATGGAAAGAAGAAAGGATGAGGCATGAAGAAGAACCAGGATGGGAAGGGAAATGAAAGCAAACTCGGAAATGATGCAAGAGAGGGTAAGAAAGAGTCAAAGCAAAAAGTAAAATTTCCATGGAAGTTATTCAATGGGGATCATTTGACTCATCTCTGCCCTAAGATCCAAGACGCTCATCACTTATTAGTGCAGCAGGGGTCTTCTAACTTCCAGGCTGTTCTCACTAACCCTTTTCCCCAAGGGCAACAATTACTTGCTTGCATGAATTCTAATTCTGGTACCCCCACAAGGGGAAACCAGGAAGGGGATAATTTGTCAAATGTCTACATGATAAGCTCACATATCAACGTTGCTATGCGATCACATGATTCTGGTGAATCAGAATCATGTAGGTCCATGTCTGCTTTAGATGCCTTAGAGCTGCTCCATATTGAGAGACCCTCTGTTGAGTCCATACCTCAGATGCTAAAAGGCTCCACGAAGTGCTCGACCATTAACCCTAATGCTAGGGCAGCCAAGAACTACTCAATTATAGAAGATCTGGCTCAGAGTCCTTACACTATGTCAGCATTATAGGTACTCTAGTCATTCCCTCCTCAGAGGAGTGCTTTGCTCTCAACAATCAGAGCATGTAGAGTCTCCAAAATGTATTCAAAATATCATCCACTTTCACCTCTATCACCACCATTTCACTCACAAGTCACAACTCCATGACCATATAACCTTTCATTAGCCTCCATTTTCATAATTATATGGGTTACTTTTGTGTTTCCCAAAAGTTAATAATGTCTAGTATTATAAGTGAATTAAAAGTGGCTTGAGTTTCATGACATGTGTAGGTCATTTGAAAGCTTCCAAGGCACCCTTATGTGGCCTCCAATACTCAAATTTGAATTATCTTCAAGATATAGAAGAAGATTTGGATAAAGGTCAAAAAGGATATGTGTCTTATCATTACCTATTTGAGTTGTAACTCTATGATATTTTTTAGGGATCTAGGGAGAGAATAATGGACCTCCATTAATGAGGTAGATTTTTATGTTTTTGTATAAATATGAGAGCCTTCTCCTTTGAAAGGCATGTGTAAAGTTGGGGAAATGCTCATGTTTTGAATATAGAATTTGGATTTGGCACCATGCTCATGAGTGATGTTCACCTTGATTTGGTTATGCTTGCATTTGGAGCCTCTCAACTTGCAACCTCTCATGTTTTTGGATTGGCCATCTACAATGTGTGAGATTTATTGTTTTTAATAGATTACGATTTATTACTCTCATAGATTAAGATTTATTTATTTCATATCTTTTCCTGTGTGAGAGGTTAAGAGTGATTGTCTTTATTTGCTTTCTACCTAGAAGTTAAGAGCATTTGTTTTTATTTATTTTCATATATTTTTCTGTGTGAGAGGTTAAGAGTGATTGTTTTTATTTGCTTTCTACCTAGAAGTTAAGAGCATTTGTTTTTATTTGCTTTCATATCTTTCCCTGTGTGAGAGGTTAAGAATAATTGTTTTTTCTTTCATTTCTGAAAGAGTGGCGTGCTTTTCAATTCCTGCAAGATTTAAAGATTAAGATTTCAATTCCTTGCGCTATACTATAATTGTACTATAATTTATTTTGAGTTGATTGTTGAATTAGAATAGGTGAATTTGGTTTGTCATTATTTGGTTTCATAGTTAGGTTGAACTAAATTGGAAGTTAATTTCTAGCATATACACTGCATGCACGCTTCACAAGTTTTACGAAACCCCCCAGTTGCCAATTAAATGATAGGTGATTAATTTGCCTCAACATTTTGGCGCTGTTGCCGGGGAAGTGTGCATAGGAACTAACTTTCAGTCTAGAGTTCATTTTTCAATTTTTTCTAGATGTATGAATCATTTAGCTACATATCATTTTTATAAAAAAATAAAAATATAAAAAAATTTGATATTAACCATTTATGGACAAAGGATCTAGAATGCAGATCAAACATTCTTTGGAGCACAAGGACTACATTGAGGAATGGTATTGAAATGCGATTGCACCACAACATTCATCCGTTCTTCAAGAGATCTTTGCGACAAATCTAAAGGTTAAAACGATTTCTCATGTCCTCATACACAATCAGACACATTTTGCAAATTTGGATATGAACGTTCTAGAAAGTCTAATCTGTAAATGGCTCCATTGGAAACATTCATATATACTTAATATATATATATATATATATATTATATAATATATATATATATATATCTTCTTTCAAGTAGGATAAATTAAGAAATAAAATCAAGCTTGATTGCATTTTTAAAAGTTTTTAGACTTTAAAATTTTTAGATTTATTTATTTTCTTGCATTTTTTCATTAACATCACCAAATATTTTCAATAAAAAAAATTCATGTTTTGATTTTAAAATAAAAAAAAAATCATGTTAGATTTTAATTAAAAAAATAATAACATTAAAAAAAAATTCTTCATGTTTTTAATAAGGAAAATGTAAATTTTTTAATAAAAATTATCAATTTTTTTTAGAGAATTGAGAAATTGAGAAATTGATAACTGGCTCTCATGTGACCTGCAAAGAAAAACAAATTTGCGTTAGCTTGGAATCCAAAATTAAAAAATCGATCATAATAAAAAGTAATAAATAAAATCCTTCTCGAAGAGGCTGTGGTTTGTGCAACATAGCTCAAAAACAGTTCTAAATTCTAATATTCTTTGCATGTGTTCCAAACTGTATCATACGAGCTAGCTGGTCTGGACGTTCACACCAAGGAGGAGTCTCAAAGAAAAGTAAAATTACTTGTGGAGGAGCTACAAATAAATGCAGATGCTTTATCCAAGGTTGAGTAGAAATATTTTGGAATGTCAATGAGTAAAGTGGAACACACATCACCTTCTTGGGATTCAAAAGAGTTGGCTAAACTCCGTGAGAAAATGCGGTTTATTAAGGGTGAATTGGAAAGTGATACAAAGGAGTTCGAGGTAAAAGAGAGAGATTTTGATGTTGAGATTGAATACTTGGAAAATTTTAGTCGAGCTTTGTGCTTTAGAGCAGCTTGAGATTGGCAGGAGAAGCAATCGTCATTATTTAATTTTAAGACCCAGCAGTTACTTGAGCATTTGCTAGAAATGCATAGTAGCTTAAAAGGCCAGTTTTAAAACAAGATTTCTGGCCAAATGAAAACGTATTTTGAAAAAAATAAAATGTGGGTTTTTTCTGAGAACAGGGTCAGTTATAAAACTCAGGAGCAATTTTCTAAAATTCGTAACAGATTGGGAGATATTCGGGGTTCGCTGGAGCCTTACTTGGAAAATTGATGAGAAAAAACGGTTTGCAATTAATGAACAAAAGTAGTTGTGGCCCTGATCTCACCTCCCTGATCTACATGAGGTAGATCCGCCATGGAGATACTCAAATGTTGGTGGCTCAACTCTTGATACACATCATGGTTTTGTTGTCAAGTATAGTGAGGATCAAGATTGTTGAGTTAGCTGGAGAAATCAAAGTAGATTTCCCTTATAAGAAGGTAATTATCATACATGCAAGTTACAAAATTATAATCTTTCTTGAAGAAAAGGCTTCACAGAAAGCTTTGGATTGGTTAGTTTCCAAAAATATTGATGTGCACTTGAATGAACACATTGATTTGGAAAGCCTCTCAGAATCAATTAACACATATACCACATCAAGTGGAATGACTATCTCTGCAGATTGTCATTTTGTGTGTGTGGGAAACTGTGTTGCCTCCTCTTGGCTTCAGGAATCCATTTTCAAAGACTTTGTTGATGAGGATGGGCGCCTAAAAGTTGATGATTGTCTGTGATTAAGAGGGAAAACCAACGTCTTTGCAATCGGAAATATTGTGGATCTTAAGGAAATCAAGCAAGGCTTCCTTGCTAAGAGCATGCAACGGTGGTGGCTGGCAATATTAAGAAGTTAATGTTGAATTCTAAGCACAAATTGACTACATACAAGGCTTGCTCAACAATGGAAATGGTATCTCTGGGGAGACATGTTGCACTTTCTCAATTGCCATTTGGAACAAAAATTGTTGCATCCCAGGAAGGATAAAGTCCAGAGATTTCGAGAGCCATTGGCCCTATCAGACTTTATGCTAATCACTTCCGCGTTAGTTTTAACCTGAGAGTGAAAATTTTCCACTATGACTTCGATAAAATAGTTTTTATGGCAATTTCGTTTTCTTTTGATTATGTTTTTGTGTTGTATTTTTGTTTGTTTGTTTGTTTTTGTTTTAAGAATGTTATATGATATTTATGTTATATGTTACATTTTTTTTAAAATGTGTTTTAATGTTTAATGTATAATTTTATGTTATGTATGTTATGTTTTAGATTGTACATTTATGCTTTTTTTATTTTAAAATTTGCTTGTATATATATTTTAGTTTGTAGATATATTTTTCTTGTTATGTTTTTCTTTTATGTATATCTATTTTTTGTTTTGTTTTGTAAATATTTCATTAATTTTTAGATTGTGTGTTTTATTATTATTATTTTTTTTTAAATTGTCGAAAATTTTGATGCAAATTGAGAAAAAGATTGTTGTGATGGTCCATTCAAACACATCTGTCGAAACAAGAAAAAAGAAAAAAGAAAAAGAAATATATATAATAATGATAATAATAAAGAAAATAAAGAAAAAAAATTCATTTTGCTAATTTTTCTAGAAGAAGTATTGATCAATTTGAAGATTGGACTGGTTATTTGTTCACAACAGAAATGAATAGATGTGTGTACTTAACTGTCTGTTCAAGATTTTAGCTACAAAAACTGCACAATTCTGTAGCTAAAAACAATGTTGCAGCTATGTATTTAACTCAATGATCCACTTCTGAACAATGGATTCTAATAAGAAAATCATGATCAAAATTTATTGGTTTTGTCTAATCATTATGTTTTCAAGCATGATGCAGGAAAGAAGAAGAACTATGAAGGCGTTTTATCTACAAGATCGATTGATGGATTTTTTTATTGAGGATTCTTTTGCAGGAATCATTAAGCATTTTCAAATAATATTTCTTTATATTTATGGAATACTATGATTCAAACATAAATTGAGGAAATTGTTTTCTTTTAGAAATTGGATTTATTATCACAATTGTGAAATTGGACCAACCATTTGAAACGAAGACACGCTATGAACCTGTTAATTATGCAAAGTTTTCATATGTATCAAAAAGAAATTGATCACTTCTCTTTGAACACATTTACGTGTTGTTGCAATGTTAGTGCCATATTTATTTTCAGGTTCCAAGACAATCGAAGAATTGAAAGAGGCCAATTTATGCATGATTGGTTTTCTGTGACCATTTTCAAGAGATATGAACCAATTGAATCCATTTCTATCATCCATAAATGCCATCATTTTTCCTCTCCAAACTCACAAGCTACGCAAGCATTTTCGCTAAGCATCGTCATCACCATTTTCCTTGCAAAGAGTCGCATGTTTCCTTCACATTTTCCATTTACATTTTCTATTCAAATTTTCCATAGTTTCCATTCACCAACCCATTAATAGAGACATTCAGCTAGCTTACATGCTGATTTTTCCTTTTTCTTTTTGTTTGCTTGTTTACCCTCTTGTCATTTTCCTTTCCATTATAAACCTTGATCCACTGCAAAATTTTTCATTCATAGTCCTTCCAAAATCATCATTTCATACTCGCATTAGATGATGGAGGATTCATTAAGGCATCCCTTCTAACGAGTCTTGGCCTATCGACATCAACAAATTATCTAGGTTCAAGGCTAGAGTCCTTATTAGCACCTTGAGGCTTGTATGCATCAATGACAATTTCTCTCCTTGGAAATCATGGGAATACATAAATGTCCCTTGATTGTTGGATCTTGCAAGTGGCTTGACATCAGCTCATCTATTCACACTTTGCAAGACGTAATTAGGTACCTTGGCACTCATTGACATTAATGGCGAGTTTATCTCGCATTGGTTAACGGAATTCATCAATGGCCGGTAATCCAATGACTTCTCTTCATGCTCGACAACAACATATTCTCGCATGAATAGAATTGTACCATTGAGTTTTATAGCAGGTGAAGACTATATCATTCAACATTTCGCAACAGATACAACATATTTAGCAGTAGCAATAAAGAATCCACTTTCACCACCTCATCCACTATTTATGCAATCAAGAAGCAGATGAAATTCTACATTCTATTCCATGATCCAGCAATAGCTACAACTTCTCTACATATGCAGAGTTTGTCCACTTCCTAGGTAAGTAAAGGTATGTTATTTTCTAGCTTTTAATCATAGAATTCCTTGAACACTAAAGTTATAATTTTTGGAAAATACTTCACCATATTTCCTTTCTCATTTGAAAAAATCATAAACACCTTTAGTTGGGGGGAAGGGACATCCATTTATTATCACATCCATATCACTTAATTTCATCCTAACATACTTGTCCTAATTATTATGATTGCATCATGGTTCAAAAGTTGTGTGATTTGCAAATAAATGCCTAAATGATGAGCATATTATATGGTTGATTTATGCATTCTTAAACATGTTCAATGAATTTTGCTGCAACAAAAAGAAACAAGGTATTGAAGCACAAGAAAAAATACCAATTAAGATTTGGTTATCACACAAGAACCAACCAAACATGTTGCAATTCAATGTATGCCAAGGAATACTTTGCAAAAGGAAATAAAATTGTCAAATACTATCAAATGCAAAGTTTAAGGACATATGATATAAACCAAGCTCATTCAAAAGAAAATCATGATTAAGCAATGTAGTAGATTGCATGAGGACATGCAATAACGTCAGTTGGGGGGAATGTAGAGTCTCCAAAATGTATTCAAAGTATCATCCTCTTTCACCTTTATCACCACCATTTCACTCACATGTCACAACTCCATGACCATATAACCTTTCATTAGCCTACATTTTCATAATTATATGGGTTACCTTTGTGTTTTCCAAAAGTTAATGATTTCTAGTATTATAAGTGAATTAAATGGTTTAATATTAGAAAAATGACATATACTTGCTAATACTTAAAAGTGGCTTGGAGTTTCATGACATTGTGTTAGGTCATTTGGAAGCTTCCAAGGCACCCTTATGTGGCCTCCAATACTCAAATTCGAATTATCTTCAAGATATAAAAGAAGAATTGGATAAAGGTCAAAGAGGATATGTGTCTCACCATTACCTATTTGAGTTGTAAATCTATGATATTTTCTAGGGATCTAGGGAGAGAATAATGGACCTCCATTAATGAGGTAGCTTCTTATGTGTTCGTATAAATATGAGAGCCTTCTCCTTTGAAAGGCATGTGTAAAGTTGGGGAAATGCTCATGTTTTGAATATATAATTTTGATTTGACACCATTCTTATGAGTGATGCTCACCTTGATTTGGTTATGCTTGCATTTGAAGCCTCTCAACTTTCCATCTATCATGCTTTTGGATTGGCCACCTACAATGTGTGAGAATTATTGTTTTTCATGGAATGGCATGCCTTATGTCTGCAATGGAAATTGCTTATCAGTATATTGTTAACTTTGCAGATTCCCATCCTACTCCTTTCTCACCGGAGGAGTTAGATGGATATGTGGCTCCAGCCTGGACCCTCGACTCAACTTCGGCTCAGGATTGCTTAGATACAATCTTACCATCTAAGGAAGCAATTCTAGACCATGGGATGATTTACATCATCATTCATATTTCCTCCCTCATTTCCAAGAAATTGAGTCAAGTTTGTCCAGTCTATCTACTAGTGATGTTCATACAGTTTTAAACCCTTTGGCCCCAACACAATTTTCTGCTGAAGGTAACATGTCTGTTATCTTAGGAACTGTACCGGTGAACATCTTTAGGAATCCTAACATAATAAAAAAAGTCTTCATCAGAGCTGACTGTTCTGTTGAAGAAATTCAAATTTATACCAATCTCTTTAAAGATTTTCATGATGTGTTCGCTTGGTCTTATGAGGAAATGCCTGGAATAGATCCATCTATAGTCAAGCGTGATATCAAAACATACGAAAATGCTAAATCTATTCGACAAAAAATTTGACCGGTCAATCCTAGAAAAGCAGCAGCTATTAAAGTTGAAGTTGAAAAGCTTCTTAAGGTGGGCTTTATATACCCCGTTCCTCTAACTGAGTGGGTATCTAAACTAGTCCCCATAGATAAAAAGCAAGGAACGATCCAGGTATGTATCGAATTTAGGGACCTAAATAAGGCTTGTCCAAAAGACAATTACCCCATGCCCTTTATCGATCAAATTGTTGATGAATGTGTGGGTAATGAAATTTTTTCTCTTCATGGATGGATTCTCTGATTACAATCAAATTACTATCCATCCAGAAGATCAACACAAGACATCCTTTATTTGTCTTTGAGGCAAGTTTGCATACAAAAAGATTCCTTTTGGCCTTAAAAATACTAGAGCCACTTTTCAACGGGCCATGTATAATGCTTTTCATGACATCAAACATGTTATCAAAGCATATCTGGATGATTTAGCCGCTCGTTCTCGAAAGAGAATTGATCATCCTAAACATCATTGGTTGATTTTTGAACGGTGTCATTTTTATAAAATTCAGTTGAATCCGAATAAGTGTGTTTTCGCAGTCACATTAGGTCGGTTGTTAGGATTCATCATGTCAATAGAGGGGATTCATGTTGATCCCTTGAAGGTTGAGGCAATACTTGAGTTGCCTCCCCCGTCTTCCATTCGTCAACTTCAAAATCTCCAAGGAAAGGAAAATTTCTTGAGGAGATTCATAACAAATTATGCTGAGATCGCAAAAGTATTTATGCGTTTGCTTAAGAAAGGAGTCCCATTTTTATGGGATGATTTCGCACAACGATCTTTTGATGCTTTGAAAAAATAATTAATATCTGATCCATTGTTGAGTTCACCTGATTATAGCAGGGATTTCCTCTTGTATCTCGCTGCAGTAGAATCAACCATTGGCATGGTTCTGGTTCAAGAAGATGATGCCTTCTGTGAGCATGTAATGTACTATCTAAGTCGAGGCTTGGTAGGTCCTGAACTACGCTATTCTCCCATCAAGAAATTGGCTTTGGCAGCCGTCCATGCTGTCTAGTGGCTTCGGCATTACATTATGCTTCAAAAAATGTTCATCTTAGCAACTGTCAATCCATTTCAGTTTGTTCTCAATAGGCAAGTGATTGGGGCAAATATAATAGATGGATTGTCATTTTGCAAGAATTTCATCTCGAATTCATGTCAGCTAAATATAAGAAATATTTATTATTTGCAGAGTTGATATCAGAGCTACCTTGTGAGGAAGAAATTATTCAGGAGGAAAATTTTCCCGATGAACATTTATTTCTCATTTGTTCACAAGATCCTTGGTATGGGGATATCATTATATATCTCTAGACATCGAAGTTTCCACCCACTTTCTCCAAAGATGAGAATAGAAAGTTGTGTCACCTCGCTAAGAATTATGTTATTATAGGTTACACATTATGTAATCATGGGATTGATTCAATCCTTAGGCGTTGTTTGACTTTGGAAGAAGTTGAGTGATTTCTTAATGATTGTCACAATGGAGCTTGTGGCGGTCATCTATTAGGGCTTGTAACAACCCAATTTTTTTTGCGAGCAGGCTACTTTTGGCCTTCAATTTTCAAAGATTGTATTGAAGCGGTCAAAAGATGCCATCCTTGTCAAGTCTATACTCAGAAAATGTGCATGTATCTAGCTCCGCTTTTCCCTGTTATCACTGTTGGTCCTTTCACGAAGTGGGACATTGATTTTACTACTTGTAATCTACCTTCGGCAGGGAATCACAAGTATATCATTGTAGCCGTAGACTAATTTATGAAGTGGGATGAGGCCATGCCTACTTTTAAAAATGACAGTGAAACAATGACCTTTTTTTCTTCAATCAAGGTATTTCACGATTTGGTATCCCTAGAGAGATTGTAACTGACCATGGCAGTCATTTCCAAAATCAACTGATGTCCAAGTTGATTCTCAAATTAGGTTTCTGGTAAGAGCATTCATCTTCGTATTATCCTCAAGCCAATGGGAAGGCTGAAGCCATGAACAAATCCCTTAAAACAATCCTGCAAAGGATGACTAACAAATCTTGATCCAATTGGCACATCATGTTGTATTTGACACTTTGGGCATACCAAACGTCAGTTAAGATTGCCACTAGCTTTACTCCTTTTCAACTAGTTTACGGGTTGGAATCTATTTTTCCTATCAAATGCAAAATTCCTTCTCTTAAACTAGCTATTGATCTTCTTCCAGAGACTTCTAGTCTCGAGAAATGCCTTGTTCATTTGGAGCATCTTAATGAGTAGCATTGAGATGCTGCCATAATAAACGAAGGCCATAAAAAGAGGATACAAACTCAATACGATAAAGCTGTTCACCCTCGGAATTTTTTTGAAGGTGACCTTGTCCTGGTCTATGATTAGGACAAAGACACCTTGGGGGTAGGCACATTTAAATCTATGTGGTACGGTCCCTTTATAGTCAAGCAAATTTTGAAAAAGGGGGCTTATGAATTAATTAACTTTGAAGGAAAGAAGTTGGCAGAACCCAGAAATGGGCTCTACCTTAAGAAGTACTTTGCCTAGGCTTCGGCCAAGCACTTAGTTATTTGTATATATTGTATGTTTGTATATATCTATCTATCGATGTTAGTGATGTCGATATTTTTGATCTGGTTTGGAAGGTATTGATGGATGATTCAGTATATCTAGGATTCTCCAATGGTGCGAGTAGGCATACCTGGAACCTTGTTTCCACGGCTTGGGTGATTTATTATCCATCTGGCCAGTTGATGGTTTCGAGAGGAGTATGTATCGGTCCTGCTTTGAATAATATTGCCAAATATACTGCTGTTATTAATTTACTATCCGAAGCGATATCTTTTGGTATTGATTCATTAGTGGTTTATTTAGACTCACAACTGGTGGTATCTCAGCTGAACAATACTTATCGAGTACAAGATCCCTATTTGTATCGCAAATTTTTGAGAGTGATATTATTGCAATGATCATTTGTTTATATCACATATGTTCACATTCCACAATCAGAAAATTCATTAGTAGATTCTATTGCTAATCAAGCATTAGATTGGCATATAAATCATTCATTAAATTAAAAAAAAAACATCAAAAATTATTGAAGTGTCATCTGTATATATGATCATCATAAAAACGTCTGTATATAGATAGAGTGTTTGTGTCCAAAATAATATACAAAAATTGGGACAAAATGCCCTACAAAATTTGGGCTTATGCCTATCATCATGTCCAATCATAAAAAAATCTGATCATCTATCTAGCTGGTTCAAGATGAGCAGCTAGAAATAAACAACGACATTGGCCACATGCTAGAAGAGTCGCACACAATCCCATGGTACTCCTACCACGCAGTGCTGCGTCTCCTTGGGTAGGTCCTCTATGGCTATCATGGGTACTTGGTGAGTTAGTCTCACCAAGTTCCTCTGAACTGCATGGAGAACTCTCTCCATCTCAGCTGTAGCCCCTTCGGCGTCTCTTCCATGATGCCTATGGCACCCCATGCTGAATTCGGTGGTAACACTAAATCTAGATCTCCTCAGAAATCCATCCCGGCATAGGGGTGATCATCGACTGCAATGACCTGTTGATCCCACCATGTGAAAAACTCGTCGTTAAAAGTTGTCCTAGGCACATCGCCACCCCCAAGGTGTTTCATCAGGTCATCCCATCTACCCATTCATGGATCTCTAGGGTTGTTGATAGTCGATAATACCTTGGGTCGAAGCCCAGGTACTTTCTCAAAGAAGAATGAGCATAAGATTGTGCCATATCCAAAATTATTTGTATGACCCTTCTGAATGGAGGTCAGTTGGTTCTTCATATTAGTCAGTAGAGGTGTGCACCAATCAAACACTGTGGTGAGACATTCCACTACTCGCTCATAGATACTCGTGAGGCTTTATGCTAAGCAGCATAACCATTTACCCTGGAAATAGTAAAGAGTAGAATCTTCAAGGACAAGCTCTCTACGTGTTGATTGGAATTTGAATTCCAATCTTTTCAGGACGATTAGGAGAGTATATGTGGACGTAATATTCTACAGAAAGACTACCCCTCGTCCTGGCAATAGAATGCACTACCTCTCCCCTTTGAGATAGGCTGGTAACAAAGTAAATATATTCGATCTTGATCCTTAGGGGGATCTGATCGATCATGAATGCATCATCCTCTGCACTCCAGTAATGAATCAATAACTCAAACAATCATGTGTTGGCTTTCATATTTGGGATTTCAATTTTTTTTAGAAAGCCACAACCTCTTAACGCATCCAAGGCATTTTGGTCCTCCATTACTTGATTATCTATAGCACAATGATCCCTTTCTCGCTAGGGGATGGTCATCCTGCCCCAAAAAATGTTTGAAACCATTAGATTTATGTTTTAAAGTTTTAACTCACGCACATGTGGGTTGCCTTTTAAACAGTCACGTGTAGGGCCCTCCTATATGTGGGTTACCTGTATTCAACCTGCGTGTACACAAAGTTGAAATTTTGACATATTTTCCTACAGTCAAAACTTGAAAAAAACATTTAAAAAGTATCACAAATAATTACAAGCAGGATATAAAGGTTACCTGGAAGTTTTGGAGCGAATTGAACGGTTCAATTGGTCCGAGGAAGCTTGTTTGGGTTTGTCTCCGCAACTCCTTGCTCAAAACACAAATGAAAAAATTGTGGGTCCGAAAGTCCTTATATAAGTTAAA
>APFE030254357.1:0-41757 GCA_000404065.3 Pinus taeda | reverse complement strand
GGGGGGGGGGGGGGGGGAATCTACAGGTGGCTCTTATTGTTCTAGGAGTATGATTTTGAAGTTATTGTGAAGCCTGGATGATTGAACACGGGACTAGACCATCTGTTAGCCATCGAAACAGGGGAAGAGCCTACTAATTTGGAGGAACAATTGCCTGGCATGCAACTATTTGCAGCGCACGCCGTGGATGGTCATTTCAAAGATATAATACACTTCTTAATGATAGGAACTGTCCTGGAAGGATACACTGTCCAACAAAAGAAGGAACTAGTGGTGTGCGCGATAGATTTCTCTGTCATTGCTGGTTATCTATAAAAATGGGGTCTAATGAGATATTCCGATGATATGTACCAGAGTTTGAAAGGAGTAGAATCTTCGCAGACACACATGGGGGCACCGTGGGAGGGCATTATGCAGGAAGAGCAACTGCGTAGAAGATTCTACGCATAGGGTTGTGGTGGCCAACCCTCCATCAGGACACCAAAGTGTACTGCAAGGCGCTTGATGTGTGTCAAAGAACTGGCAGGCCATTGCGGAGGGATGAGTTGCCTTTGAATCCAAAAATGACATTGCAACACTTTGAGAAATGGGCGATAGATTTTGTGGGACGCATTCAACCAGAAGGAAAGATGGGAGCAAGGTACGTTATCACCACGACGAAGTATTTGATTCCTTGGGCAGAGGCATAGCCTGTGAAGGATTGCACAACCGCAACCGCTGCAAAATTCCTCTTTGAGTATGTACTGATGTGATTTGGATGTCCAAAGGTCTTGATGAGTGATCATGATATGAACTTTCTGAATGAGATGATTAGCGCGCTAACAGAGGAATTTCAGGTATATCACCAGAAGAGCACGCCTTATCACCCGTAGGCTAACTGGACAATGGAAGCATTCAATAAAGTGCTTGAAAACGCATTGACCAAGGTTTGCAATGCTCAAAAAAGTGATTGGGACCTATTCATATCTGCAGTACTATGGGCTTATCGAACGACATGCAAGAAGTTGACTAGACAAACACCCTTTAGGCTTGTTTATGGTGTTGAAGTAGTAATGCCTACAGAATATATTGTGCCTAGTCTGTGCATAGTGACGCTCACAGGTATGATGGATCGCGGAGCCCTGGAAGAAAGGTTCGCACAACTCGATGAGCTCAAGTAAGAGAGATTTCTAGTTGGATTTCACTAACAGGTCCACAAGCAATGTGAAAAATCTTGGCATGATCAACATATTAAGCTGCGGACCTTAAAGGTAAATGACCTGGTTTTGTTATATGATAGTAAGTTTGATAAATTTCTAGGGAAGTTCTGGATGCATTGGTTAGGGCCTTATGTCATTAGGGAAATTACCGACGGAGGAGTGGTACAGCTGGTAAACTTGAATGGAGAACCCTTCGCAGGAAAGGTGAATGGAAGTTGTTTGAAGCCATACACCGACGGTCCAACTATGTGACTAGATGACTGTAATAAAGTCTTAGCACTCCAGGCCCTAAAAGGAGGCGCGAGACTATAAACTACACTACTCGGGTTGGGGAGTTGCATAATTGGAGGATGATGCGAAGCAAGGAAGTGTCACAAGGTTTGCGATAACGTGAAGGAAGCTATGCTACCTAGGGAGAAATCGCGTAGGTCAGCCGGAAAGTGACTGTTAAAGTCCCTGTTCATGATTTGATGGTTGAAATGTGGCCAAGTGGAGTGGGCGATCGACATTTAAGACAAAATTTATGGCTAAGATCCTTGAAAACTTGCTGCCAATTTAGCATTAATGAACCGAATTTGGGGGGAACAGTCGGATTTGAATTCAAAATGCCCTATAAATTACAAGTGGCTGTCTAGCAAAAAACACTTGGCATTTTGAGAAGTGAGTTGTTGAGCTCTCAGACACTTATGGATCGAGAATTCTTTGAGGCTTTCAAAGAGACTCCCACATTTGAAAACTTGCCAGAGACATCGAGAGCACTGTTAGAAAGTGTTATGTCAGCACTTGTAGAAATTATAAATACTGAACAAGTAGTAAAGGAGCTGTCACAGGAAATGGAAAGAGAGGTAGAAGTAGCTGCTCCGGAAGTGGTCGAAGTATTGGCAGAAGTCCCTAAATCATCGAGGATGCGAAGATCAAAGCCGACCGCAACCAAGGAAACTGTAAAGGATAAGAAGGGAAAGCAACCCACCATATTAGTGTGCACATCACCAAGGAGAAACCCACCAAAACCCATAGCACGGGAGATAGCCAAGGCCATGAACTTAGAACCAAAGGAGGAAGACATTGAAGACATTCCGATGGACAATGACGATGTGGAAGCTGAAGTGGAGGAGGTTGAAGCCCAGGGTGCAGACCCTATTACTCGGTTGTCAGAGTATGTCCCCCTGGGCAAGCCTAAATCCAAGGTGCCAAAGGACATTGATGAGAGTAAGACTCTCCTGCAAACCTGTTGTTATGTGGAATTTTGCATCTACAGATAAACACAATTTCCCTAGGTGGGTAGCTACACCTAGAACAATAGATTTAAAGCACTTAACCTTTTTCTATAGAAGATAAATAAGACAAGGGACCTACCTGTTATCTTTCGCTTTCCCTTTGTCTCCTTTGTTTGGCTCTCGTCGCTCCTTCTCGAACTTAATCCGCTCGACAATGTACCTGCAATCATAAATAAAGGACAAAAACCAATCTAAGCAAGAGATCTATCCACTATAAGCAAATGGAATCGAAACATTTACACATATAATCATCATACAAAAAGACAAGAATATGGGAAACTGTGTAAACAACTTTATTAAGTAGAAGGAAGAATTACAACCATGAAGTTCGATCCATTGTCACTCTTCCATCTTGGGTTCCAACCAACATCACATCAAAAGCACAACACTTCGGCAACATAACAATACTTTCTTACAATCTCAAACCTCACACCAACAATATCTCCTTACAAATTCTCAAAGTCTAGCCCCTGATCACTTATATGAGTGCTCACTTTATAGGAAAATGATGGTGGTTTGGTCATAAATGAGGGTAGTGAATGGCCTTCCAAACTTAGAGTTAGTTTCCATGGAGGAAGGGATGAGAGGGTATAAGGTTAATTATCCAATTTCGAGATCATAGGAGATGATAAGTGTGGGAATCTTCTAGATGGCTCCTGAAGATAAGAATATTCCCAAAACCCTATGGTGATTTCGCTCAATCTCTCCCAATGCAAGTCAAAGTGGGCCTAAGTGCTTTGGAAATCACTCTGACATGGGCCTACTTGCACCGAAGCACAATTACCCTTGACCAAGGCTGCACTGGTCCCTCAAGGAGGCATTTCTGGAGGGCTTCAGGCCAAGAAACTCTCAGGGAAGGAGGCATTCAAAGTGTTGACTTGTTTAAGGAATGTAGAAACTAAATTAGGGTTTGATGAACCACAATAGTACTGATCTGAATGATGTGAGTGATGTGCCCAAATGGATATGTAACAGCTACCCCCTAAAGCACGAAGTCGAAAATATTTATGTCGAGTGATATGCTTTACGATGTGATGAGGAGGTTTTGAAGTGGTTGGTGACCTGCATCGATTACAATACATAATATCATGATATTTTGATTTTTCTCATGAATTGCTGAGGGAAGGTATACCCATGCTCAACATATAAACTTTCATTACAAGTACATAGATAGTCGTCTACAGATATAGACCCATGACCGGATGACCATCAATGTAAAACTACTGTATGGATGATTTGGTACATTTCCTGAAATCGCAGCCCAGATGGATGAAACTAGATCTGGGGTCTTCTATCTCGTGCAGTCATTCGCTCAAGTACAAGCCAACCATGTGAATATGTGATCTGAAGTCGAACATGGGAAGGCACCGTCTGATTACCAGCCAATGATGTATGCCGTGAACATATGCGAGAGAAATCATCGATAATGATAATGATCCTCAAGGTACTGCAGTACATTTTTCATGGTGTGAATGGATGTTTTGATGCCGAACACCATACAAAATCTTTCGGTCAAGGGCTAGTGATGTCAACCTATCGCCGGAAGCGAGAAACCTGCCATTGATGTATGCAAGCCTCAAGGTACTGGAAGGGTGTTTCTAAGTCAACTTCTTGGATAATGTGATGATGTCGACAAGAAGCAACTCATCACAAGAGGGCCTTGATGTATCCCACATCAATGACACGAAACGAGTGTAATGATTTTTGGAGATGGAATGTGACTGACGACACAAGGTTTAGGAATGGCGGTCATGAAAAGGAAGGTTTATAAGTATTGCAAAGGATGAATTTAAACTGAGTGACTTCTCTTGAACATGTCGGCGACACTGAATGGATTGGCAACATTGACCCAAAACCAATACTTATGTTATGATAGACCAAGGTATGATGACCATCAAGTAGATTACCGAACCCAAATAGTCACAGTGATGAAGTGAAAGTGTCATGTTCAAGAGCGACCTGCTACCATAAAGTGGTTTACACCTTTTCCCATTTTCCCTAGTCATTGATGACTAGTACCTCTTTATTTTTATCAAGCTTGAGGAGGATAACATATTCTTGTTGTATAATTCCACCCTTCAAGTGAATCCATCGCCATGTGATGTTTTAACGAGCCTAGCAAAGGTGGAACTCGGTTTTGTCATGATGGACAAGTTTGTCGCTATTCGATTTTTTAACGAGTTTAACGACAATGATAACTCAGTCCTTTTCATGTTTAGAGAGTTTAAAAATGGACAAAAAGAAAACTCCACAAGTTCTTTTTCGTATATTTATCTCTCAAGTCTGAAAAGCGTAAAACAATACAAGAGAGAACTTATTAACCATGTTCTATCAAGGTGTTCCTTTTTAGTAAATAATCTATCTCATTCTGGAAAAGGGTTAAACTTATACTAAGTAGATGTCGTTTTCAATCCATTAATGAGCTGAAAAGGACAAGTGCTTGACAATATTTTCATATTTCGAGAGTCTGAAAAGAGCTTAAAGAGGACTCCAATTAGAGGAACGAGTGGTGTCTAGGATAACAATTGGTTCCAGTGATGTTGGAACTTCTTAAAACATGTCGATTTATGTGAAGAGGTTGGCTAATAAGACCACTCATTGCAACTGTTCCTCAAAAAAGGGTAAAACAACCAAGTGCAAGCGTATGATCGACCAAGTAGATAGGTACGATGGAAGGAGAAAAAACAAGGCTCATTTGACGGAAGAGGCTGATAGAATGGCAATCATGAGGGTTAAAATGGTGATGGGTTCATTTTTACACAAGCTTGAATCATAGGGAACTATGCTTGGATTCAGTTTCATGTTTACACAAGCTTGATACGAAAAACTATGCTTGGGATCAGTTTCATTTTGACACAAGCTTGAACCATAGCGAAATATGCTTGAGATTGGTTTACATGCCCCTAGCATGATGACTCGATCCTAGGTGCATGCACGCTAAGCTTCATTTCATTCACCTAAATAGACTATTGATGGCTATCGGGTGGATGGAATGAAGGTTCATTTATGAGATCAAGTGAAAGACTCCACTGGGATTTTACGAGATCTAATCAAAGACTCGAATTGGAACTTTGCTCCAAGTGACCTTGTTTCATTTTTTTTAATGAGCTTGACACAAGACAAGGAACTCTACTCAGATTCCTTGTTTTATTTTTTAACGAGCTTGACACAAGACAAGGAACTATGCTCATATTCATTGTTTCATTTTTTAACGAGGTTGACACAAGACAAGGAACTATCCTCATATTCCTTGTTTCATTTTTTAACGAGCTTGACACAAGAAAAGGAACTATGCTCATGGACCTGTTTCATTTTTTAAATGAGGTTGACACAGTAAAATAACTATCCTCATATTCATTGATCATGACCCGTAAGAGGTCATGACTTCCAAGAGGTTCTCATTAGATGGGAGAACAACATTATGGAAGGGATCCGTAGCAAGGAATCCATTAGAGAGATTTGGTTCCAATGCCCTTAGTACATAATGTACAACATCACAGAATTGATCGTTAGTTGATGTAGGCATGGAACAGGTTGCCACATAATTGACCCGTGGCGGGAAGATACCATTGGGAAAAAAAAACCATTTAGGGAAGATGGTTGAGTGGAAGCCATATTTGGACCAGGAAATGAAAGCTGGTCAACGGTGACAATTCTGCCTTCATTTGGGAAGCACATCACTCGAAAGAGTGTTGAAACAATAGCTCCCATGTGATAAACATAGTTGCACCCAAGAAGTAAATTGTAATCTAAAGGGTCTGGGACTACCGTCACATTGATATAAAGAATTCCCCCCCCCAAAGTAATAGGCAACTGAGGAAGGATCCCTAATGGTTGACTGGTTCCTTTGTTAAAAGCCAACAGATTCTGGGTAACAGGCACAAGTGGCGGTGAACCAAGTGCTTGCCAAGCAGTTGAGGAAAGGATACTCACTGATGCACCTTCATCTGTAATAGTTCCAGGTACAATCATATTACAAACCTGTATTATGATCTGGAAAGGCACATAAGAAGGAAGACGAAATCTTGCTAGTCAATTCTAATCAAGGGAGGTGACCAAACTACTTGGAGGGGGTACCATAAGAACGAGAGAATTACCCCCTCGTGTTATGGGAATAGGAGGGTTTCCCCCAAGCTCATTAGAATTTGAAGAAATGAAAAGAACCTGAGTGGTATCATACTCACTCTCTATGGGAAAGGTATGATTAAATCATGGTGAAATCGGGTCAACTATTTCCTCGACCTGTGATTGGTCGGGTATAGACTCATGGGATTCACATTCAGAGAGAGTGGGTTTGACCAAAGATTGATTTGGGTAAGTCAGTTTATCAACTAGTGAAGGATTAAGGGAGAGTCTCCTATAACCAAATGGAAGTCACTTCGGAGAAGCATGACGTTATCCAACACTTTTTTGGCTTCATCCAGATAGGGACAAAGGTGAATGGGGTGATTCCCTTCACATAACCTATAGGGAAACTTAACTTTACCCTTCTTTTCATGAACTTTACTACTACTAGTTGATGGTGTGTCACCAACATGATAGTCAAAAGTTGATGACACAGGATGATGTGAATGAGAAGACCATTCTTCTAATATCTGAGCAATATCAGGACACTTTCAAAGAAGATGGTCTCCGGTACAAAGTTTGCATGTATATCAAACTTTGTGGGCTTATCAGATAATTTCTCATCAGAAGTTGCATTTGAAGCAATGGTTGCTTGGTTGTCCCCTTGCTGAATTTGCTTCTTCTTCTTCTTCTTCTTAGCCACCTGGTTACTAGTACCAATACTTTCACCAGGCGAAGAGGAAGAATGGGAGGAAGAAGCAACCAAGGAAGAAGGCAAAGAGCCAACCTTAGGATCAATTGGAGGTTGATTTTGTCAAGTTGGAGGAGTACTTGATTGCGGTGAAATCACGACATTTTGAGCAAAGGAGGTTGAAAAAAACCATACTAGAAAACCAATGGTAAATCTTGGAAGGGATAATGTATCCATATAAGGAGCACCCATATTTTTGAAAGCAAGAAAAGGATTAGGATTTCCATCAAAAGGAACTCCTTGATCGGTGGACTCTGAAATTGTTGCCATATGTCTCAACCTAAGTGTTATAGACATATTTGGGCACTACAAACCCAATCACATATGTCCATAAACCAATGGCTTCTAAACCCCTAAAAGTGTTGTTTCATACTCTAAAGGAACAAGGTCAACTGATTACATCATTTCCCAGAAGTTCTCCCTAAAAAACTGCTTAGAATTGGTCAAAACTAGACCATACAGACTACTCCATGCTAAGGGTGCGATGCATCTCACCTGTCACATGTAAAGGGTGTGATGCATACTGAAAATCCCTTCTATAGGGTGTGATGAGTGAGAGCAAACAAATGGCAGAGGTAGTTTACTAGGTGGAAACTCAGAGAATCCTCTAGAAACTACTCATTTGACACTTGCCTCTCTGAATTCGCCCAAGGATGAGTAAGAGATCATGAAATCTCCAAGTGGAACCAAGAACTATCAGAGAAATAACACTAATCGAAATCCCAGAAGCTGACTCACCCACCTGCAAATATCTATATATGGATCCCTCATCCTAGAGATCCAGAGGCTGGAATTTTGAATTTTTGTAAGGAAGTGCAGTTGGTTTCTCTGTGAGACATTATAGTGTTGGGTGATCTAGATTTTCATGAGGTGAAGAGGGCTTTCATGCTGGGAGGATGGCGCTGGGTCAGACGGTTGGGTTGTAATCCTCTCTTCTACTACTTTTATCAATAAAGCTATTTGATTTTTCCTCCATATTCTTGTATATTTCTAAATCTTGTATTGGTGTATGCATTTGTATGGTTAATATAAATCTGATCCTATATTGTTTATGGTTATAGATCTCTATGCTTTGACGATATTATGTTGCTTTGACTCTACAGGTGTTCTTTGAAGTGGGGCAGGTGAGGAAAGAGTGGTGAATCTCTGTCAAATGGGGGAGGAAACAAGCAAGGAGCCAAGCGAAAGACTGAGGTTGGTACTCTCTGTTTCTCTCTTATCTATCTCTCATAAAGGAAAACACAAGTAACTTTAGTTTGTTTGTTTCTAAGATAGCTACCCGCCTTAGTGGGACTAGTAGCTCTAAATGGACACTAGTTTTCCTGGTAAAAAAATGGCAACTCCAGTGGGGAACGAATATTTTGATTGTTAGTTACTGTTGTTTGCTTTATAAACTACAGACAGAGCCTGAAGTTAATCCAGCTAGCCTTCGAACTGCTTTTGCTATGCAACTGCAAAGTAGATCAACGCTGCTTCAATCCATCTCCAGGTTAGTTTATGAACTGAACATCTTACTTGCAAACATCCTAAGTGCCCTGGTGGTAGCTCAAATAACCTCATTAGATCAGCCCATATACTTTGTGTTTACTGTCTATCATTAGCTCAGCCTAAATCCTTGAACTTAGCTGCAAACTGTGAGTGAAACCGAGCTCAGTATCATCCCTGGACCATCGCACTGTCTCTCATTGGCAACTTGGATGCATCGTACCTTCTGTGTGTTGCAGGTGAGATGCATCCCTGTTTCCCTGTGTTACAGGTGCAATGATTAAATGAGACTGTTTCTGCCTCCAGATTTTGGGTTTTTCTTCATTGTTTTCAGCCCTATTCAGTACTTCTGCTGTCTATAATCAGTATATCACTGTTGAAAACTTCTTCCTTTGCATTATTCAGCCTCCATTGATAAGGAATTGTGAATGTTTTTAATGTATTTTTCATCATTTACAGTCCTCCTTTGAAAAAAGTAGCTTAATGGAACTGTCGTCTTTTGATTTGAAAGTGTCGCAAGTATCGTTTTCAGTCAAAGAAAAGAGTGTCATAAAGTCTTCCTCTTTTAGATAGTTGATTACACTTTTGCTATTGTATTTGATTCGAAATCATCAATTCTTTGAAGTGTCGAAAGCATTTTTGAAGTTGAAATTGAAAGTGTCTTCTTAGTCTTCCTTTCGTTTTTGAACAAGAAATTGCTAAAGTGTCGCTTTGAGAGAAGATAGTTCAGATCTGTACTTATTTTTCTTTTTGTCATTCTCACATTAAGGAAACTAAAAAAAATATATGCATGTGAATTTGCATTTAGACTGCATGCGGAAATTGATTTGGGACAGTGCATCTTAGTGTGTGCCCTCTACTCTATGTTGAAAGAATTTTACTTCTCTTTCCTTAGTAGCTAGGAATTTCATTGCAAAAAGAAAGTAAATGACTGTTTATCATCTTAGATTTCATATTTAGGAATTGTATATCTACATCAAGCGGTGAACCTTAAAGACAAATTTCTTAAGAAAGATCCACTGTAAAATAAACCTCAATGAACATAAAAATGCTTTGGAACCTAACGCATGACATCTAGAAGTCTAGGCTAGAGACGTATTCCAGCGTCGTAAAGCCTGATAACTATCATTTTCATTGTACGTTGGATGATTCCTCTTCCTTGATATGACAAGTACCAGTATGGACTTGTGCTCCCACGTACCATCGAGTATATATTGGGAGACCACAATAGGCTATATCCTTTATCCTTAGGAAGTTGTGTCTGCCGCCCTATCGATCGCAATGCACTGAACACAACATTCGGGAAGATTGACTGCCGTAAGTAAAAAGTATTCTACAGTTTTGCGATTGGTTTGGTAATCCCTCTGTCTAGATTTCTAGAGTAGTAACTTTCGTTTCTTTTCATACTCCTTAAAAGAAAAGGTCCATCTGAGCACTTGTCACTTCAGGATCATTAAAGATCGAAGGTGACTAGATTCATCTTTGGATTTTTCTCGACTCTTTAAAATTGAAAAAGCAAGTTGTGTGAAAGCGTCATAAAATTTATGTTAATCGGAATAACATCACTATTCCCTTGTTGGTCTCAGGTTGATAAAATGGAGTCCACTAATCAAGTATTTCCCCTTGGGGGGAATCCTAGTCCTTTCTCTTCTTGGGGAGATGTTGGTGCTCCACATATGGCTACATTGTCCCTTCCAGGACTCACAATTGGCCTGCCAGTATTGCTTTTCTCGACCTTTTTCGTTCAAAACACCATAATTCATTAGCAATCAAATCAGCAACCAGATGATACTAAAGTCTCTCCCGCACCTTCTACTTTGTTTGTTTCTCCCTCTCCTTCTTCCTCTTCACTTAGTGAAGCTAGTAACACTAAAAACCAAGTAATTGAGAAGAAGAAGAAAGGGAAGGAGAAGAAGAAGAAGAAGCCAACAACGAAAGGGGGAAACCATGCATCATCTGGCAAAAATCCACACACTGCACCATCCAAACCTGAATATCCATGTGTCATTTGCAAAGGATACCACTATCATCGAGATTGTCCTTGCATCCCATAGATCTTAAGGGACTGGTCTCCTCGCTTGCACAATCCGGTGTCTTCAACCTCTGATGATCATGTTGAGAGCACACCATCAACTAGTGAAAACAAAGTCAATGGACAGAAAGGAAGATATAAATTTCCTTGTAGACTGTGTGAAGGTCATCATGCCCTCCATCGTTGTCTATTCCTGGACGAAGCTAAAAGAGTCTTGGATAACCGTCTTGCTTCACCGCAGCGACTTCCTCCTGGATACAAAAAACTCTTGCCGAGTCCATCACTAGTTGAAAATATGAATGAAACACCTTTATTGTCAGTCGAAGCACCTACCATTGAAGATAAACCCTCTGAGTCTGCACCAAACCAAAGTCAATAGGTCGAGACGACAGTCGACCTAGTCTTCAGAAGGTCCACCTTCAGATGATACAGTCACCAAAGAGAATGAGAACGACACTGTTCAAATTCTTTTTATTAACACAGAATCTGATGAACATGTGGGCAATCTACCCATTCCTTTACCGCAGGAAGGAAGTTCGTCAGAGATTCATCCGGCCGTTTATTCGGTCTCTCCTCCAAGCAATCTAGCCATTTCCTTCGATTGGAATCTATTAGGGAGACCTCGCCTACCATCTAATGTACCATTCTGAATCATAGTACAAGCTTACAGAATGGTACTATCATAGATGAAGGGGCTTCCATGAGTATCCTTTCCTCAACTGCTTGGAAAGCATTTGGTTGGCCATCGCTTCTACCTAAGATTCGAAATCTGTCAGGCTTCAACAAAGGAACCAGTCGACCATTAGGGATCCTTCTAAATTTGCCTATAACTTTGAGAAGGAAAACTATTCATCTAAATATGATGGTAGTCCAAGGGCCTCTAGATTAAAATCTACTCCTTGGGCATGACTACATTTACAGCATGGGAGCTATTGTTTCCTCACTCTTTCGAGTGGTGTTTCCCGTATGAAGGCATAATGGTCCAGCTCATTGAATACCTTTTATTCCCCAGTTCAAACATGGCTACTAGTCAAATTCCATCCCTAACTAGTATTTTTGCATAAGGAATGTCTCATCAACCTCCTGTCCATCCACCTGATGAGTACGAGTGATTCGATGAATGTGACTAAACCCAGGGGGCATGTGCCCTTGTCTGCTTCGACAGGAAAATCCCAGATATAAGGTAGGTTTATGTGTAGGATATATGACTAGTCTGACACACCCATCCATTTAGGAAAATGGGATTAGATTGGAAAAGGATTCCCTCGTCAAAGGTTATGTGAGTGGAATCTCCCACCATTCACCTTTGTCTATTTCGATGGACAGAGCCAAGGAAGTGTTTTGTTTGCAAATGCGAATGAAACAACCTTGCTTTAATGCAAGAACTTTCATATGGTAACTTGGAAACTCTACTTCTCTTGATACTTGGGGGAATGCAAACCTTTTGTACGCAAGTGAAAAGTGACCAGCGTAACTCTATCCCCGTAGTTTTTACTAACTTCAACTGCTTAAGTTAGGTGATTGGTCTAATCAACCATTCACCTTTGCCGGGACCGATGGAAACAGTAAAGTAAAGGAAAGGTTTCCCATTGAGAAGCTATCCTACCTAACCTCAGTAGTTCTTTAACCCCTAGGACAATAGTTGGTTGTTCCTAGATTACATATAAAAGGCTCTGGAGCAAAGCTGCGCATGGGGCAAGCTCCCTAAAAAATGAAGCTACTAATGAGAGACATCCTTATTATATGACTGGCACGAGCAATGTTTCCGCAAAGTTCAAGCTTCTTAAAAAATAAACCTAGTTATGAGCATATGTTCCCCCAGAGTTCAAGCTCATTAAAAAATGAAACCATTTTCGTTAAATAACCTTTGTGATCGCATTACTATCAACTTTTGAGCCTTGGTCGTTTTTTTACCATCACCTCCACTTTTTAGCTGATCATTCGCCTCCACTTGATTGTTTACCCTTTTGAGGAACAACTGCGACGAGTGATTCTATTAGCCATATTCTTTACACTGCCATGACTAAAAAGTTCCAAACCATATATGGAACCAACTGCTACCTGAAAATATCAATCGTTCCTCAAAGTAACGAGTCTCTTTTAAGCTCTTTTCAGACTTGTTAAATATGAAAAGATGGCCAAGCAATTGGCCTCTTCAGCTCGTTAAAGTGATTGGAAGTGCCATCCCTCCTCTATATTTTAATATTTTTGGACCTGAGGGATAATTACACAAAAAGATCGAGCGCTTGTCTTTTTCGGCTCATTAAAGTGATCGGAAAAGTCATCCCTTTCGTATTATTTTATACTTTTTCGGACTTAATGGATTATACTACGAAAAAGGATTACTGGAGTTTCCTTTCCGTCTCTTTCCAGATTCTCTAAAACTGAAAAGGACCGAGTTATCTTTGTTGTTAAACTCATTAAAGAAATAGCGACAAACTTGTCCATTACAGACAAGAGCGAGTTTCACTGTCGCTAGGCTCACTAAAACATAGCGATAGGTTTGCCCGAAGGGAAAATTAGAGAACAAGCATATGTTATCCTCCTCAAGCTTGACAAAAATAAAGAGGTACTGGTCAGCAATTACTAGGGAAAAATTGGGAAGAAAACTTGAAGAACTTCATTGGTAGCAGGTCGCTCTTGAACATGACACTTTCACTCCATCACCATGATTGAGTTGGGTTGGGTTATTCCGTTCACTGGTCATATCACCATTGGTCCTTCGTACCATCCATCTTTGGGGTTAATGCTACCAATCCATTTCAGTGTCACTGATATGTTCAAGAGAAGTCGCTCAGAGAATTCACCAACCCAGCTAATGCCTCATCCGTTGCAATACCTTCACGCTCCATTCTTTCATGACCGCCACCCTAAAACTTGTATCATCATATCATTTTCACCTCCACAAAATCATTTGCTCCATTTCATGTCGTAGATGTGGGATTCATTAAGGCCCTCCTGTGATGGGTCACTTCTTATCAACATCATCTCATTATCCAAGAAGTTGACCTAGGAACAACCCTTTCAATATTTTGAAGCTTGCATGCCTCAATGGAAAGTTTCTCACTTCCAGCGACAAGTTTACATCAATGACCTTCGACTTAAAGATTTTGTGTGGTGTTCAACATTGGCTCATGTATTCACACCACGTAAATTATACTGCAGTACCTTGAGGGTCATTATCATTATCAGTGATTCCTCTCACGCTTGTTAACAACTTACATCATTGGCTGGTAATCAGGCGATGTCTTTCCATGTTCGACATTAGAACATATTTTCACATGGATCGACTTGTACTTCGAGCGAATATTGAACAAGTTTGAAGACCCTAGATCTAGTTTCATCCATCTGGGCTATGATATATTCAGGAAAATAAAGGCATCAAATGTACTCTAAGATGCATAGATAATCATCCAAGTTAAAGGATGATGGCTCTACCAGAATCATCAGTCTGCCACACAAACGATTGTCTATCCTATGTACATGAAAATGACTTTATAAATCTAAGCATGGGAATGCCCGCCTCAGCTAGACCAGGAAAATATTATGAAGATAATGTATTGTGTTTTATCTAATTACAGGTCACCTTCCAGTTCAAAAAACCTCAGATCCTCATGATAAAGCATTTCACCCGACATCAGAAGATTTACGACCTCATGCTTTAGGGGGCAACTGTTATAGACATATTTGGGCATTGCAACCCCAATCACATATGTCCATAAACCAAGGTCTTCTAAACCCCTAAAAGTGTTGTTTCATACCCTAAAGGAATAAGGTCAGCTGATTACATCATTGCCCAGAAGTTCTCCCTGAAAAACTACTCAGAACTGGACCATACAGACTGCTCCATGCTGAGGGTGCGATGCATCTCATCTGTCACATGCAAAGGATGCGATGCATACTGAAAAGCCCTTCTGTAGGGTGCAATGAGCGAGAGCAAACAAATGGTAGAGGCAGTTTGCTAGGTGGAAACTCAGAGAATCTTCTAGAAACTGCTCATTTGACACTTGCCTCTCTAAATTCACCCAAGGATGAGTAAGAGATCATGAAATATCCAAGTGGAACCAAGAACTATTAGAGAAATGACACTAATCAAAATCCCAGAAGCTAACTCACCCACCTAAAAATATCTATATATGGATCCCTCATCCTAGAGATCCAGAGGCTGAAATTTTGTATTTTGTAAGGAAGTGCTGTTGGTTTCTCTGTGAAACATTGTAGTGTTGGGTGATCTAGCTTTTCATGAGGTGAAGAGGGCTTTCATGCTGGGAGGATGGTGTTGGGTCAGACCGCTGGGTTTTAATCCTCTCTTCTACTACTTTTATCAATAAGTCATTTGAGTTTTCCTCCATATTCTTGTATATTTCTAAATCTTGTATTGGTGTATGCATTTGTATGGTTAATATACATCTGATCCTATATTGTTTATGGTTATAGATCTCTATGCTTTAACGGTATTACGCTGCTTTGACTCTATAGGTGTTCTTTGAAGCGGGACAAGTGAGGAAAGAGTGGCGAAGATCTGTCAAAGGGGGGAGGAAACAAGCAAGGTGCTAAGCCAAAGATTTAGGTTGGTACTCTCTGCTTCTCTCTTGTCTATCTCTCATAAAGGAAAACACAAGTAACTTTAGTTTGTTTGTTTCTAATATAGCTACCCGTCTTAGTGGGACTAGCGGCTCTGAATGGACACTAGTTTTCCCAGTAACACTAAGATCAACTAAGGAGTGACGTGGAGGATGTTATCCATGGTTAAGTAATTTTATTTTAATAAAAATAACATAACAAAACAAAACAAGGATAATCTAGGCAAAAGGATTACCAAGCAACTTTGAATTGGAATATATTGCCTCAGTAAACCAAGGACTTAATATACGTGTAGGAAATCTCCCTGAATGCTGTGTTCGGTGTATCACAGTGTACAAGGTGGCTGACCTGGCTACCTAAGGATGGATAACAACCTAATGTAGTCCTCCCATATATACCTAAAAGTACGTGGAGGCCCAATCCGTGTTAGCGCCATCTAATGTGAAACCGCACAGTGAGAGCATTACTTTATACTTTATGTACTATAACACCGCCCTATATACCTGAAGGTACGTGGATGAGCTACGATATACTCACATACGTGGAATGAGGTATCACACTCGGAATGTATTACAGACAAGTTAGTGACAACTGCTATGTTTTACGATGCTAGAACACGTCTTTAGCCTAGACCTCTAAATGTTATGCATTAAGTTACAATTCTCCATTAGGTTAGTGGATATAACTTTTAAGTTGATCTTGTTAAGAATTTTCCTTTCAAGGTTTACCATGTGATGTAATTTTTCAATTCCTAGAATGCAACTAACATGAGAAACATTCTTTCATTCAATTAACAATCAAAACCGTAGCTAGTAAGGGATAGATAAATTATATCTTTGACAAAGAGCAAGGAGCACACCTAATGCAATTTCCCTAGCTATTCCTATCAAGAATTCACAAACTACAATATGAAAAATGCAAGT
Organism: Pinus taeda; assembly: GCA_000404065.3. Taxonomy (NCBI): domain Eukaryota; kingdom Viridiplantae; phylum Streptophyta; class Pinopsida; order Pinales; family Pinaceae; genus Pinus; species Pinus taeda. Next base: position 25,441 of record APFE030254357.1, on the reverse strand, counting down.
TTTTCTTATCAATTCCCTTAATGTTGAGATGAACAAAAGGAAACTAATGCACATACAATCAATCAATATTTTTGCAAGAACGAAGACTTTACGAAAATTCCGTTTCAAAAGAAATGAAGACTTTTACGACACTTTCTTTTGAACAAAGATTAATCGACTATAAACTAACTTTGACAATGAATTGACAGTGATAAAGAAATCATTTAAGAAACACTAAACAATCAAGGACAAAGTAGGGCTAGCAAAGGAAACACAAACTGATTTTAGAGAGATCAACATCATTGATCATTCAACAAGTAGAAATAGAAAGAAATTTGGGAAAAATCAAGTCAAAAGAGGGATTTTTGACCTAAGGAGGATCAATGCAGCCTTGAATGGGAGACAATGCACTTCAAAGCACTGCCCTCAAGCCAAGGGTGCTCTGTAGTGTTCTGTCTCTAGACCAAACCCGCGTTGGTGCCAGAGAGGCCATCCTAAGGGCTTGCAAGCAAAATTTTTACCAAAAAACACTTCTAAAAGGCTTAAACAAGATCAATGGAAGAAAGTAAAGTTTAATAGGGTGTACTAGGAGGAAGGTAAACTACCCGGAACGATGATTGTTCCCCAATGGAGTCGCCAATTTGTTATGTGGAATTTTTCATCTATGGATAAACACAATTTCCCTAGGTGGGTCGCTACACCTAGAACAACATATTTAAAATGCTTAACCTTTTTCTATAGAAGATAAATAAGGGAAGGGACCTACTTGTTATCTTTCACTTTACCTTTGTCTCCTTTATTTGGCTTTCGTCGCTCCTTATCGAACTTAATCCACTCGATAAGCACCTACAATCATAAACATAGGACAAAAACCAATCAAAGCAAGAGATCTATCCACTATAAGAAAATGGAATCAAAAGAATTTACACATAATCATCATGCAAAAATACAAGAATATGGGAAACGATGTAAACAACTCTATTAAGTAGAAGGAAGAATTACAACCATGAAGTCTGATCCATTGTCACTCTTCCAGCTTGGGTTCCAACCAACATAACATCAAAATCAAAACACTTCTGTAGCATAAAAATACTTGCTTACAATCTCAAACCTCACACCAACAATTTCTCCTTACAAATTCTCAAAGTCCATCCCCTGATCACTTAGATGAGTGCTCAATTTATAGGAAAATGATGGTGGTAAATGAGGGTATTGAATGGCCTTCCAAACTTAGAGTTAGTTTCCATGGAGGAAGGTATGAGAGGATAGGAGGTTACTTAACTCATTCCTTATCCAATTTCGAGCTCATAGGAGATGATAAGTGTGGGAATCTTCTAGATGGCTCCAGAAGATAAGAATATTCCCAGAACCTTACGATGATTTCGCTGAATCTTTCCCAACACAGGTCACAGTGGACCTAAGTGCTATGGAAAGCACCTTGACATGGGCCTACCTACACTAAAGTGTACTTACCCTTGACCAAGGCTGCACTGGTCCCTTAAGGAGGCATTTCTGGAGGGTGTTAGGCCAAGAAACTCTCAAGGAAGGAGGCATTCAAAGTGTTGACTTGTCTAGGGCATGTAGCAATTGAATTAGGGTTTGATGAGGCCCGATAGTGTTAATCTGAATGATGGGAGTGATGTGCTAAAATGGATTTGTAACACGCCTCTGTTGTCGAACAAAATTGTTTCTGACGATCTGCGCTTGGAACGAGTGCCATTGCTGAAACTTGAAGACTGGGACTTGGAACACCATGAGAAGTTCCCACACCTGGTGACCAAGTAGCTAATGTGCCACATCATTGATACAAATAAAAAAATGACCACATTAGAGCCATGAAGGTGGCTCAAGGGAGTAGAGAAAGCAGGGTTGCTCAACCTGCTCTGGGTGCTGCACTACAACCGCACCCCGGTAACAGTTTTGGTCATCAAGCAGCTGCTGTGCTTGGTGCATGATGGGTGTCTATGGCTAGACGAGCTGATACCCATCATAGATAGGTTGATTCATTAGATAATGTGACTGGAATATACAGGAGATAATCCGGCCATGATATTTGGCGGAAAAGGTGGCGAGCAGGCTCTCGCAGAATTGATGAAAGACTAATTTAAACTGGTGAAGACGCCGCATGGATACATTATTTCCAGCGTCTGTGACCCTGTTGTGAAGGTAGCTGCACATATCTTAGCAGGGAAGGTAATGAGGAAGTGTCATGCCAATGAGGCACCGACACCTGTCGTCGCGCTAGTAGCACAATGTGCTGAAGGAGTCCAGTTCAACTGGTCGGACTACCTTCGTGGAGAGTTCCTAACAAACTGTCACGAAGCACAAGATCTCAACAAGATGTTCCACTACACGTGGCTCTTGCTGTTAATTGTGTTGGTAGCATGGGAGCTACCAAAGGACAACTAGTTCTCTTTGGTCATGCTAGACCTCCCTGAAGTAGCTAAGTACGATTCCCTGTGGGCGACCAAGGACATGCAGCAAGTCAGGGACATCAAGATCTTTTGTATCTTGATGGAATGAACATATGGATGGCCATCAATCGCGAACTTGTCGCATACGGTGTATGCCAACATGCAAGGCCACGCCGAATTCAAAGACGATTTCCATTATGTATCCATTAGGACATAGAAGGACCCTGCACAGAAATGGTACGAATTGCCTTATCTAGCAATGGATGATGCCATTGATCCGGTGCTTGATCAATGGCGGGCGTAGTCATGCACTACCACAGAATTGGTAGTGGGTGGGAGCAAGTCCTCTGCATAGAAGAAAAAGGAGGAGGCCAAGTTGAAGATGACATAGCTAGTCGAGAAGAGGAAAAAGGAGGCCGTTGATAAGGTCCAAGTGAAGCGCGAGGCTGCGCAACAAACAAGAAAGCAGACAGGTGGAACAGAGTGGGGCTCTGACAAAGGCGTGAGGTTTCCTTCACCTAAAATAGAAGAAGGGATTGAACATCACGACGCGGACCCTCGGGAGATGTCCACCTGCATCATGCGCCCAAGAGAGTTAGAGAAGGGAGGGTCTAGGAAGAAATCAAAGGCGACCAAGACCTTGCTAGACCCCATCACATTGACAGAGGGTGATTTACATGATACCAGTGACATAGTCAGGGATGTCACTGTGGAGGCCCTGTAACAATTTGAACAATAGTAGCAGATCATCTTGGGGGCTATCCAGATAGGGTTGCAGGAGCTGCAGACCCGCACATCACAAGCTGGCACGGTGTCTACCAACTTGGCTATCGACACTTTAGAGGTTGCCGATATGCTGCGCATGAAGGCTTCAGTGTGATAGTGTTGCCAGATGGAGCACTAACCACTGAGAATGATGCTGACAGGCCCACTATTAGCACCCTTAAGGGAATAGGGTTGAACCTGGCAGTGCTCCCACATGAAGTGTCCCACCTCTTGTAGGATGGAGTAATTGTAGAGCTAAGGGCCCGAGAGCACCACACGCTCCATGTGATTAGTGAATAGTGGATCAACAATGAGCATATGGCCCTATAGAGAAATGTTGCCATTGCTGCTGAGACCGAGGAAACCAATCAAAGCAAATGGATTATGCAGGCCGTTGAGGAGGGCCATTATAGAGGAAGAGCCAGTTGAGTTACACATTCACAAGTTGGCCACAGGGGTGCACAACAATCAAACTGAGATGGCGCGGGTTCAGTTGGAGTTGAACCTGCAAATTACAAAATTAACGTTGAGGGCCCAACCTTCAACTCTGCCAGAAGTGAAGGAACAATGGGCAATTGCTATCACAGAAGCAGTGGTGATGGTGGATAGTGCAGTAGTAGACTACATGCAGTTGTTTGAGTAGTCACTTGAGGTCCTGACAAGCTTGCATGAGGACCCCAATTTCTAGAGGCTATAGATGGAAGTGTGTGAGCTACAACATCGCTACGATGAGGTTAATGGCAAAATGCGAATTGTCGTGCTAACATAGAGACTAGCCAAGATATTGGAAGCCAAGTAACTGAAGGAATAGGTGGACACAACGCTGCACAAGGAGGCAGTGATCAAGGCGAGATTAAAGCCCTAGATGGATGAGGCTTACATAGTGACAGGAAATATTGAAGGCAAGCTTGGGAATCTGCAAGAAACACAACAAAAGCTTCAGGCTAATAGGGTAGGAGTAGTGACCGAGCATATAGTGGAAGACGCGAAGTAGGCGGTAGCTTAGTGCACGACTGAGGTTGTAGTCATACGGGTTGAGCTAGAAGGGCTTCGAGCAAAGATATCCATGCCTACCAAGTGGGTCAAGGGCGAGTCACGATGTTTTTGTTGGGGTCCTATTGGGAACGAGATCCCCCAAAGGACAATTTTGGGGCTAAAAGCCCATGTTTTGGTCAAATTTTGTAATAAACTTGTAAAGACTCCACATTTTGTGGTCGCGGAGTGTGAAGGTGTCAAAAGTCATAAAGGGTTATTTGCCCTTAGTTTTGTAAAGTAAAGTTGGATGTAAGAGATCTACCCATGGTCCATGGACCATGGGATTGTATAGAAAGAGATAGGCTCTAAGTAGTAGGGGAAAGGAAAATCATGAAAAGAGAGTCATAGCTCTAAAGTAGAAGTCTAAGTTTTGGGTCATTGTGTAGGTAGAGGCTCTGCAGCTGAGTGCGCAGAGGCCTAGGGTGGAAGTCCGCAGCTGAGTGCGCGGACCCCTACAACTGTGTGCTCAAGGTGAATAGAGTCAGTAATCACTTGGAAGATATCAATAAAGAGAAGTATTCTACAATTTCTGTGTCTTTGTTTCGATTAATTCATCTTATCATCTTATGTATGAATTTCCTTTATAATGCTTATGTGATGCGGGAATATGTATGATTATGTTGGATAACTGAACACATATAAGAATATCTGTTTACGCGGTGCTAACTGTGAGTATCTAATAAGATAAGTAAGACACTTAGACTAGTTAAGGAATTTGCACAATACACTGCCTTAGTAGCGAGAAAGTGTCTAGATCGAGGGTTAGGGTTGCGTGAAGGACAACCGTACCCTTTCGTGTAGGTATTGAAGGACAGAATAGAGGGCTCATCTGCTAAGCCCTAGAGCAAAGTGACCCACATGAAGACAAGAATAGAGGGAATTAACCAAAATCACAACCATCTTAGGGTGCATAAACTTGGTTCTAACATCCCCCCATACTGCTTTGGGTGAGACTTCAATTCGCACTTCGCTGGCTGATGTTAAAAGGGCAAGTATGGTAGGGATTTGTTTGGTTAATTAATGCTGAACCTTGGTCTGGCCCCCTCAAGCCAACATGTCCGTCCCTAGTTGTCAGCATCATGTTCGTTATCACATCAGTTTTATTGGTCCTTTGCTCATGCCAGTTTGATAAGGTCTCCATTGACTTCTTGCTGGTAGGTCTTGTCCTTATCAACTTTGAAAAATTGCTCTGAGGGCAGATCTAGAGCTGCACCCTGGCCCTATTTTCATTATTGATAGGTCACCTTATGCTCAACATCGATCAGTATCATGGGTCTTTGACTGGGTGGTTTCCCTTGTGTTCAACATCAACTTTTATTATCACACATTGGGATTCGTTCAGTGCCTTGGTTTCCATATGACCCTATTGGTGGATTCCTCGCCTCTGTGTCAACTTTCATTATTGGTTGGTTCAAAGGGTTTCTATCACGCACTAGCCACATTTTATGTATGCCGGAAACGTGCTTCAGTTGGGTTACTACATCTTTGTTCATCTGATTCCTTCGACATTATTGGCCTATGGGTTACACTTATGCTAGATTGATGAAGGATGCCTTAATGCCTTCCTTCTAGCGGATCTTTTTCCATCGAATTCAACTAATTACTCTAGGAAAGAGATCTAGAGTCCATTAGGAAGTACGGTGGGGTTTGCAGTCATTAGTGGTAGATTCCTTCGCTATCAACATTGGGAAAACATCATTGTCTCCTGATTGATAGATTCTTTCAAGTGTTCGACTACAACTCATTTATTTGCACTTGTTAGATTGTATTGGGTACCTTGACTCTCATCATCATTATCGATGAATGGTCTCATGTTTGTTAACGGTATACATCAATGACCGGTAATCAAATGATTTCGCACATGGTCGACTTCAAATCATTCATTCCCATTGTGTAGAAATGTACCACGATGATCGGTGAAGACCTCGGGTTTGCATCAACATGTCCTGATTCACTTGTCAGTTGCTCCCGTTTCTGCTAGTTGACACCATCCACATTATATGTTGCAGTTCCTTACAATGACATCTTATATGCTGGCACCTATGGTGCAGTGTGGTACCATTTATTCCATCATGTTCACTTGGTACTATTTGGATCATTATCTTGACTTCAGTGATCGTCCCTTTATATGTGATATTCATACATGTACTTTCCTGATTATGATCCATTATGTATTTTCAGTTCCTTTATACTTATATGCATTTTGGATCTACTTTTTTACTTGAAATGTGGACATGCTTTACTATTTCTGAGCATGGGTATGCCCGCCTCAGGCAACAATTTCTTTCTGATCTCTTTCGATGGCTTGGCAGGCTGAATTCTGGTGAAATCCTCCTTGGTCTTGGCATGATTCCTTCCATACACTTAATACATTTCGGCCATAATGTACCCCTTCTAACCTCATATATTATGGGGCATCTGTTATAGCACCATTTACCACTCTTGGTAGATCTGATGCTATGATTATGGCCTAGGTCAACCCTTCCTTCTAGACTTGGTCCAAAATCTAAAAAAATGTTTTATTTCCTATACGCTACTTTTCCCTATGATAAAAGCATGTACACGTGGGTTAGCATATATCCAACTCGCGCACATATGTTAAAACACTTAAAAAATTAAATTTCCTTAATTTTGGGTGGAGTTCACGGGTTTTACCTATTACTCACCTCCTATTGCCCATGGCCCAACTGTTTCCCAATTGAAAAAACTAATTTAGAGAAGTATAAATAAACCTCCATGGGAAGGCCTTAAGGGAGAAGATATGAGATATTGATACTATAGTGAGATTATCCTTGATCAAGTCTGATGAATCCCTGTGCCTCCTGCACTCACCAAAGCTTCAGGAAACCCTTGTTTCCTTGTTATAGATATCCTCCATCTTGCTTGAGATATCCTTGTATTGGTGATGGAGGAAAATTGCTGAAGGCCAAGAAAGGATAGATCCGGAGGACAGTTCCGCTTGGAGCTAGAGAAGGACTCACGTCGTATTTCTCCACTTTACTTGTAGCTAACTTCAATAAAAGGAATGATGTTCTGTTTTTGATATTAAATGTGTTTATGCATCAAATTATGTTGTAATCTATTATGAATCTTATATTGATGTATAATTAGTCATTCATTTATATGGTTTAAAGTTAATATCATGAACATGCTTTATGTTTCTACTGCTGTGTATGTTCCATTTGAATAATTTTTAGGTTTCAAGGATATCAGGGAGAAACTGAGGGTTTGCACCCTGCGAGATCTATCCAAACGAAGGACATCCGAGTAAGGAAACTCCTACACAGTTTAGTAGAATAAGCATTTTGGTTGATTTCCTGAGCTTTTCTTGCTGTGATTTTCCCTTTCCTCTATTGGGGTTCTCAACCCAAAGCCCTATGGTTGTTTCACCTGCAACACTTATCCTTCTCCTTTCAGTGATTTAGGGCTTCAATTTTTTCCTTTGCAGCTTTGAGTTTTGCCCTGGCAATCCTTTCTCTGTTGGCATAATGTTTTTCCATCTTCTTCTAAATTTCATTTTGCTAGTTAGCTTTGTCTAGGAGCTTCTCTAGATGTTGATTGACATTATCAAGCCAATTCTCTCGGTTTTCATTGACCAAGAGGGAAAATTTATCATTCCATGTGAGCTCATTAGAAAGCTTAGCCTCCTTTTGTTTCTCTAGTTCTAGAGCTTTTTTCAACCCTCTAGTTCTAGGTATTTTTTTAGGTTCTTTCACTTCTTCACGTTCACCATACCTGTCATAGGTCTCATCTAGCAATGCCTTGGCTTTCATTGCTTCCCTGTTTTCCTTGATGAGCTTAATCTCCATGACATCATGTTTGGCTTGAAGCTACTTATTCTCTTGCTCATAATATGAGATGATGTATTTTTCTCTCTCTATGTTGATCTGGAGCTCCTTGAAGAGTTCATATTTTTCTTTGATGACAATTCTTGTGCTCTCACTGTCATCATGCTCACCTAGGTCACCCAAGTCAAAACCCTGCTTTGTCTCATAGAGGTCCTCCTCATCATGCTGAATCTCTATCTTTGTCATCTTTTCCTTTCCCTTCCATACCTGCTTTGCTGATGAAGAAGGCAAGGCCCCTCCCACAATTTATAGGGAAAACACCTGTCTATGGCCTCTATGATAAATGTGTGTCAAAGTGCCCAAATCAACCCCTTTCGATTGATGACCTCAACCTCTCCAATTTGCTCTTGCTCTCTGATTTCATCTCTGTTAGGTGAATGGATATGCTCATGAAATGGTGATGATGGAGGTAATGGTGAGGGTGACTAATAAAATGAGGATGAATGATCTATGGGCTGAGATGGAGGAGTGGAGGTGGACGAGTGAGATGATGAAGGGACACTTTTAACATTTTGAGTAGATGAATCAATAAATATGGGATTGGCTATGAAGGTAATCCATACAGTGTTGAGCTCTTTGAGATGATAAAAGACTATGATTTTAATGAGGGAATGATGAAAGAGACTATTCATTTGATGTTCATACTCCCTTTTCTAGACAATGTAGGCCATCTTATCAATACTCCGGAACATATAGTGGGGTATATTAAGCAATTTTACCCTAGTAAAATGCATTAAAAGCCAGATGTGATAGGAATAAAGCCTAGAAAACCTATTTTCACATGAAAAACATTTCATGATAATTTTCATCATGGGAGCATATATGTCTAGTAGGCGAGAAAAAGGAAAATATCCCTTTATTTCATTTATGTGCCTTGGTTTTATGAAAGGCTCATAAGAATGTCTCTCCAAATCACCTTGTTTAAATCATTTCTCCCCAACATTTGGGATTCTGGTGGCAGATGATATAATGGCAAAAGATAAAGTAAAAGTGACACTTGCTAAAGTGACTTGGTTGTCTTGGAGTTTGGAGATGAAAAGTCTAGTCAACATAGGATGGTGTTGGACTGCCTCAACTTGCTCACAGAAATCATAAAAACCTAGATATTTGAAGGATGTCACAACCATAGGAGATGCGAAGAGTTCCCTGAAATCTCTTAGCTCAAATCTGAGTATCTTGCCTCCTTTGTGTGTTTTCTTGACCTCTGTTTCTTCTTCCTCATTGTATGGTTTATATTCCTCTTTTGCCATAGTGTTGTAATATCAGACCCTAGGGAGGTTCAGGGTTGTTGGAATGTGGTATTTTAGGAATAGGGAATGGGTAAGGGAAATATGAAGGAGATGGATGATGGGATGTATGTAATGGAGGAGGATATGGAGTATTAATATGATAGATTTTTGGGATGGGGATATTGTTTGCAATGTAGGGGGTTTGGGAGCTTAGGTAATTGTAGCACCTAGGATTTAGGGTTTAGATACAAAGGTTTAGAGAGTATTTGGGATAAAAAGTTTTAGGGAAAGGGAATGAAGGTGTAGGGGTTGTATGAAAGTGTAGGGGAGTTAAAATTTAGGAATTGAGAGTGTAAGGGTAGTTTTTAGTGAGATACCAGGGTTTCGATGTGAAAATAACACCAAGTCTTCAACAAACTTTCAAAACACCATGAGAAAGATTTTAGGAGGAAGAAACATGTAGTCTTCAACGTTTACTTACTTGTGGGAGGTTGAATGCAATTTTGGTGAAGTTAAGGAGGCGATTTTAGCTCTCATGGACAAAAATGCAGTGCCCGTGGGGAGTGCATAACACCTCTGGCAAGTGCGCAATGCCTGAGGGGAACGCACAACACCCATAACAAACGTGTAGTGCCTAAAGAGAATGCCCAGTGCCAGAAGAGAATGCGTAGTGCTTGCTCTGTTCTGCTAACTTTCGCCCAGAATTCTAAAAAAAGGTCTCTTGGGGTTTGCTCAAGAAATTATAAGAGGCAAATGGAGTTGAGTTAGATGCTAGGTGTTATCACTCAGGTTGTCCCTAGGCTCCTATTAGGGATACGGCCGAGGTAACCACAAACCAATCTTCTGATTGCAGGTTCTAGCCCACCTGCAATCGGAGAGGGCTCTCTCCTTTAGATTCAACCTTAGTTGATGATTTTAGGCTAGCTTTCTGACTTCAAGGGAATGTTGACTGTGATTGGAAGGAAGGTAGGATTCTTGAATAAAGAGGCACAGTAAGGTGTTATAAGTTTTGAACCATTGGGCATGGAGTCACAGATTGAGGCATGCGAGCGTTTTCTTGGTCACAAGGGGATACGGAGCGGGATAGCCACACATGATACAATACTTAGTCTGCTAAAAGTACGGAATGAACATCAGGGATGAAAGGAAAAAGAGAATCATTTCATCATGCTGACAAAGAGGAGAAGTGGATGAGTGGGATCCCGGAGCAGTTAAGAATTCCAAAGACATGCACTCATATGCGAAAGAAACGGGGTAAACCAGATCATTTAAGAATACAAGCTCATAACCATTTCTGAAGAAAACATCGAAAAGTGCAGAAATTGAACTTAAGGTGTAATGAAACAAATCTTAAGCTATTCTTTTTTCCTGCAACTTAGAAAGGTGGAAAGGTGATAAAAAACAAAATAGACAAGGAAGAAAAACACTTATTGGATCATGCAGAGACACAGGAATTCCGTGATCATTCCTTGGCCAAGAGAAAATAGCAAGTTGCTTCACAATCCATGCTTTTAGCAATCTTTGATTATGAAAAATATGACAGTTACAGTGCGAGTCTTTACTCAGAGAAATTGCTGGAAAGAAAACTGACCAACAACTACTACTACCAACCAACCAACCCTTCACAATATCGCTTCGGGTGGTATTTATAAACAAAATATCAGGAAGACATCATTACAAGTGACCTTGACAGGCCTGCTTATAACTCTTCAAAAATCTAAATGCTGCTGGAATTAAATGCAAGTAAATATTTTTGGCTGCGCTGGGGGCAACTGAATCGGAACAGGTGACGAGGTGGCTCTTGGGGACTAGATGCAGTGCTGCTGAAGTGAATGAGCTTCGGGGCTGTAGTTCGGCTTAGGTGCGAATTGAATGTGCAATTATTATGATTTGAGAGCTTCAAGTAATTTCGCTCTCCTTCTGTGAATCTGCTGGAAGATATTCAATTTTCTCTTGCTTTGGGTCGCCGCTTAAGATATTCTCTGATACACTTTTCTGCTACATTAATGGTTTCTGCCGTCGACTGATACTCTTTAACACGCTTGATATCTGCTGATTTGATCTGATACACTTTAAAATCTGTGAATGATCTGCTGCTGTCTTCAAACCGGATCCTTTGGCACGATTGGGCGATTTTCGGGCTTTTTCGATGCGCAGTGGGCTCGGCAACCAGAAGATTCCCTAAAGATTCCTCGAAATGGCCTATTTCCCATAGCGAAGCGCGAGTCGCGTTATTCGCGCATCGGAAACTGCCTCTGTTTCTTGATATGAAGCTCCGAAGTGCGACTTTTCTCCTTGCGCGAAGCTTTTTCGGCTTTTTTGGCTGCTGACGTAAGCATGGTGTCGGATGTACGGCGGATGACATCAGCTGTGGGTCCCTGGTACAACGCGACGTGGTGAGGTACTGGATGGACTGTGGTGAAGAGACTCCAATGTGATATGGCGATATCGCGTCGGCGGGGAAAGAGGGGCATCATTGGGTTGGGCATTTGGCGCTTGCGATTGCCGATATGCGATATCGCGATATCGCATCGGTGGAGAGGAAAGGTGAATGGATTGGACACTCGGCGTTTGTGATCGCCGATCGCAGATATCGCAATATCGCATCGGCGGGGGACGGATGGGCTATGTTTTGCATGAATGTGAGAGTGCGAGGTTGCGACGCGAAAATGGTTTTGAGGGGAAAAGGTAAGTAAGTGGGTGTGAAGGTCATATAAGGTTTCGGAAGGGGTCCGACTACCTCGGGGGAACTTTATACTTTGGAAGGAGTCCATAGTATTTGGGAGGTGGTTCGGGGGTCGGGGCTCTTGCTTAGTTCTGATAAACTGAACAATTCCCGGGAATTGATATGGTTATTTTTCAACCAGGGGAGGGATATTACATAAGGGATTTTTACTTAATATTAATACAGGGACGGGAAACATAGGGAGCTACATAATAATGTTAGTGGTTAATATGGAGATGGTAAGAAAGCGCTAAGTTTGGGAGAACTCAGGCTATTACAGGGGGTAGGACCATACTTCGGGAGAAGATATGGAACAACTTTGAGTAAAGAAGATCTTTACTCAATCGGAGTGATGAAGATGATGAAATCAAGAGGTGTCAAGCAGATCTTGACCTCTTTTGGGGATGTTAATTAATGATCCGGGAAAACAGAGAAGGGGAGTTAGTTACACCTCATTTGAGCCTTTTGCTTACAGATCTTTGCTGATTATGTTCTGCATGATATGATACCTGCAAACTTGGAACTGGTCAGCAATTCAACAGCCTCAGAACTACCTACCCCAGCCTACTTGCCTAGCATTTTTTCTTCTTTTGCTTGGGGGTGCACTTAGACTTGCAAACCCATCATACATTTTTCTTTTGATGCTTTCCTATTTACATCCTACCCTTATTTCTTCCAGAGCCCAGATTAAAGTGTTGGACTCTTTTGTTTCTCTACCTATCTAAGAGTCTGCCAAGATTAAACTATTTGGTCAGACTTACAATCTCTATATTCTAAAACATGAAATTTAAACCTAGGGAGACAAAGATTAAACTGTTTGGACCTCCCTTTAACTAGAAGTAGCGATACCAGGAAAACTTTACAAAATTTGAAGGCAATTGAATGAACTTGAAGTAGCCTTCTTCATTTGGAGACTGTTTGAGCAAATATGGAGCATTGCAGCAAGCAAAGTACAACATATTTGGCCTGTGAAATGCCAATCATGAAACATGAATACCTGTTGTAGCAGGAGCTAACAGGAACAAACCTTTCAGTACTTTGAAGCTTGCATGCCTCAATGGCAAGTTTCTCACTTCCGACAATAGGTTTACATCAATGACCTTCGACCGAAAGATTTTACATGGTGTTCGACATTGACTCATGTATTCACACCACGTGTATTGTACTGCAGTACCTTGAGGGTCATCATCATTATTGGTGATTCCTCTCATGCATGTTAATAGCTTACATCATTGGCTGGTAATCAGGCGATGTCTTTCCATGTTCGACATCAGAACATCTTTTCACATGGATCAACTTGTACTTTGGGCGAAGATTGAATGAGTTTGAAGACCCCGGATTTGGTTTCATCCATCCGAGTTGCGATATATTCAGAAAAAGAAAGAAATCGAATGTACATCATAGCTGCACAGATAATCATCCAAGCCAAAGGATGATGGCTCTACCAGAATCATTAGTCTCTCACATAGATAGTTGTTTGTCATATGTATGTGAAAATGAATTTATAAAGCTGAGCATGGGAATGCCCACCTCAGCTAGATCATGAAAATATTATGAAGATAATGTATTATATTGTATCTTATTGCAGGTCACCTTCCAGTTCAAAAAACCTTAGATCCTCATGATAAAGCATTTCACCTGACATCAAAAGATTTACGACCTTATGCTTTAGGGGGCAACTGTTATAGACATATTTGGGCACTGCAACCCCAATCACATATGTCCATAAACCAAAGGCTTCGAAGCCCCTAAAAGTGTTGTTTCATACCCTAATGGAACAAGGTCAATTGATTACATCATTTCCCATAAGTTCTCCCTGAAAAACTACTCAGAATTGGTCAAAACTGGACCATCTCACCTGCTCCATGGCCAAGGTTCGATGCGTCTCACCTGTTGCATGCAAGGGGTGTGATGCATACTGAAAATCCCTTCTATAGGGTGTGATAGGAGAGAGTAGACAAATGGAAAAGGCAGTTTTCTAGGTGGAAACCCAAAGAATCTTCTAGAAACTGCTCATTTGACACTTGCCTCTCTGAATTCGCCCAGGGATGAGTAAGAGATCATGAAATATCCAATTGGAACCAAGAAATATTAGAGAAATGACACTAATCAAAATCCCAAAAGCTGACTCACCCACCTGCAAATATCTATATACAAATCCCTCATCCTAGAGATCCAAAGGCTAGAATTGTGTGTCTTGTAAGAAAGTGTTTTTGGTTTCTTTGTGGAACATCATAGTGTTGGGTGATCTAGCTTTTCATGAGGCAAAGAGGGCTTTCATGTTGGGAGGATGGCACTGGGTCAGATCAATGGGTTGTAATCCTCTCTTCTACTATTTCTATCAATAAAGTTATTTGAGCTTTCCTCCCTATTCTTGTATATTTCTTAATCTTGTATTGATATATGCATTTGTATGGTTAATATACATCTGATCCTATATTGTTTATGGTTATAGATCTCTATGCTTTGATGGTATTGTGTTGCTTTGACTCTACAAGTGTTCTTTGAAGTGGGACAAGTGAGGAAAGAGTGGCAAAGCTCTGTCAAAGGAGAGAGGAAACAAGCAAGGAGCCAAGTGAAAGGCTGAGGTTGGTACTCTCTGCTTCTCTCTCATCTATCTCTCATAAAGGAAAACACAAGTAACTTTAGTTTGTTTGTTTCTAAGATAGCTACCCATCTTAGTGGGAGTAGTAGCTCTGGATGGACACTAGTTTTCCCGATAACAGTAGCCAAGTAATTAAATCCTTGTGTAAATGTGGAATACTATTCTATCCTTGAAGCCAATAGCAGTTAGACGGGAATAAGGAACAATAGCAAATGTTTCAACCCTTATGCTTGATTTCAATTTAGATATAAACTTTATGCTCATTTTTGGTCTTCGCTTTCTCTAAGTCTTGCATAGGTGGTGCAATTATATGATTATAAAATCCATCACTTAAGAGTAAAACTGACATAACAGTGCCTATGATTGTGAGTCTTTGGTTCTAGTTTTCCCACAATAAGTGTTGTCCAATATGAATCGACTTGTTGTAACAGGAGACAATTGAATGAGGAGTTGACAAGACTGAGCATATAGAAGTTGTGTTCTTCTTCCTGCAATGTTTCAACAACTCACAATACTTGTTTCTTTATTTTTCATCTCATTTTTATTGCTACTTGTTTTTTTTTTTATAATAGATTTTGGGAATGTTTCAAAATATTATGGATAACGCAAGTTCAAATAATCATTTTAATTTGTTTCTTATCTATGTAATTCCAAAAATCCCCAAAAACTGCAATAAAAACCAGCTAGGAAGACAATGACACCTCTTCATCGATCTATGTCATCAAATTTGACAAATCCCTGGACAAAGTAGTGGATTCTGCCAAGTAGATTACTGTCTATGTAAAGCTTGTTAGTGGTTCATTAATGGAATAGGAAGAGGCAATGACAGTGTCATTTGAAGAGAAAAAATGTTAGAAGAAACCTGATAATACCACTTTCTACTGACACCGTCAAACTGAAATGCTGACTTAACTGAAAGAAGAACGTTGTTTTGCGCTGCTTATCGAAGCTTCCAATAATGTCGGAGAATTAAAATTATTCATTATTGCCAATAATATAATTTTTCTATCTGTTGAGAGGTCATCACACCTATTTTTATCTCCTTGCCATCTATCTGATTCTTTATGGAGCCTATGTGATATGGTTTTATCCAGATCCTTTTTTTAAGAACCCTCTTATTAAAGTGTTGGTCTCCTCGCAAGCATGGAACATTCTATTTCTCTTCATTCATAATAAGTGATTTCAAGTCTTTTTTGCCAATAGAAAATGAAATTTAGCACAAGCAATAACAATGACAAACCATGTTAATAATTTTCACTTAGAAAACATGTCCCCAAACTGCTTCCAATTGTATCCCATCTCTTACCTGTAGCAATAAACATTTACCAAAATAAGCAATGATGAATAAATATTGAATAAGGTGTTTCATTATAGTAATAGTCATCCATTTAACTCTAAGTCCTTGAATGTAAACACATAGCCTGGTTACATAACATGGTGCTGCATGATGGTCATTCTCTGAATTATGAAATTGAAACATTTTTTTCTTTTTGTCATAGAATATATCACAAAGAGTTACACTCAAACTCTCATTCGCTCTAACACCTTCCCTTATAGATAGGTACTGGTGCAACATGTGGCCTTTGAGGCTTCAAGAAGATAAAGCCTAATCCCACTGGTTTGATGCAAATCTAACTTGTCTCGTTGGTTCGATGCAAATCACTCAAATCATGCCCCAAAATCTGCATGCTCAAATCGCTCAAATAGAGTGTTATAGGTTATTTTGATTCATGTAAGAGTGATTGTGCACGTTGGGATGGAGTGATAGAGAGAGTGCATCGAGAAAAGAACAAGGTGGAAGGGTCAAGCTGGAATAGGTTGCGACGGTTACGAGCTCGAAGCTGCAGAGTTCATCGAACGAGGCTTGAAATCTTCTTTAAAATTAAAATGAGTTTTTCGTCAACCGGTTCTGGATCCATTCAGCACTCCATCTGATTCGATGCCATGGATGTCTGATATTTTCTCAATCAAAACTAAATTCTTCTCTTGACTTCTCTCAATCCAAGACAAGGCTAGCCTATCCAAGCGAAGCAAAGCAAAGTTGTTACAATGGATATTTATGTTATCAATGTTCCTCATTACTAGCAGAAACATGCTAGTGACTGAAACATTTATCATCATGCAACAACTCATAATTTTGGATGGGTATTTCCTTTTTTATCTTCTCTATTTAATTCTTAGTGCGTGTGCTGTCTATCTAATAACTTCCTTCCTATTATATGTCTTGAGCCTGTTTGAGTTTGGTAGCAGATCCAATCAAGAAAATACCCCACAAGCTTCCCATCATAATCCTACTGTGAAAGATCTATTTGCCTTGATTTTAATTGATCTCCCTAACACCAATCTTGGTTTACAAATTTAATTTTTAAATTTGAAATCAAAAATAAAGAATTTCTTTAAAAACATGATTTCAATTTCTTATAATGTTGATTTGTGCAAATTCCTAGCAAGAGATTTTTATTTGATTTTGAAAATAAATCAAGATATTTTCTGATCTTTCTGATCGCTCGAAGCGTGGGAAGAGAGCATACTAACCTATTGATTTGTTTTTATTTTTATTTTTATTTTTGTAGGTTAGTGTGGATGAAGTGACTCTTACCTAAATTTATTCATGAGAAATGTGGATGATTTTTTATTTTTTTTTAAAACAAAACTAAAAGAAAACTCTATGAGATCTCATTTTATTTATTTTTTAATCTATCCTACCTTTAACTTGAAAGATTTCTTTTATTTCATAGGTAAAAGAATGCTTCCAGTGAAGCCATCTATGGACTAAAAATTCAAAAATGATCACATCTAGATTTAAAGTTTTTACTTGATTATTTGCAAGCATGTAAGTAACCTATCTTATTCTTGGAGTTGGTGCAAGGTTCTTTTGAAACCAATCTTCAATATTGTTCTTGCTCTCCAAGAAGTACCTGTTCAACATTTTCAATTTTCTCATATGTAGATGGATTAGTAAGAAATGGGGGGTTTAAAAACTGAATTTGAAACTAAGTACAAAAAAAAATCAAAAAGCTCAAACTTGACCTCCTTTATGAATATCCTACTGTCACTAGGTTTCACAAGTTAGTCCATAAAAAGAAATTGCAATAAAAATAACTTCCTAAGTCTATCTCCAAATAATCCTCCCCGGCAACGACGCCAAAATGTTGGGTCTAAAATGCGGATGCAAATTAGAGTTTCATTTACTTTCAACCCGGGTAAGTAAACTTAAAGAATCATCCAATATATATGGACTTAGAGACAAACTAAACTAAGCTAGGTGAAGAAATATTAAATCTCCCTTACAGGAGACTGTTCATTAATATTTCTAATCAACCATTTAAACTGATGAAATTAAAGCTCTTAAACATAATTCTGATTGATTGCATGAAATATTAAAGCTCTCTTACAAGATACTATTCGTTTATATCTCAAGCATATAAATCAAAAACTTAAAATAATGAAATCAAACATTAAATAACAAATCAGATTCATTGAAGGAAACATTAATACTTTCTTATGAAAGTTCATTCATTAATATTTCAAACATATGAACCTAATAATTTAATCTAATGAAATTCACAAACATAAAATAAAAGCTTACCAAAACAAAAGTGTACTTGCTAGGCAACGGGGATCCTTCCAAGGATTCACAAGCACACCAAAAGAGAAGTCAAATGTAGAGGATCAAAGAAGCTCCATTTTATTCATCATAATCATGAAATTACAATGGTTAAAAGCTCATATTATCCTAACCAAAACTATTCTAAATTCTATTTAGATTAACATTACTAGGTTACAAGGAAGGACTAGGTTTTAAGATTCTAAAAATATTAAGATTACAAAAATTGAAGATTATAAATGAAGGAGATAACACTCCTATTTATACAAAAGCTATGATAACAAACTCATAAATGTAGACCCACTATTCCCTCCTTTGATCCAAACATTTCTCAACCAATTGTGACACATAACCCTATCCTCCATGATCTCCTCCATGAGGTCCATGATCTTCTCCATGAGGTCCATGATCTCCTCAAATTCGAATTTGAAATAGAGAGCCACATACAGATGCCTTGGAAGCTTCCTTTGTACCTACACATGTCAACAAAATCATTCTATTTGTTAGGTATAAGTAAATGGATATTATTTTCTAAAGTTTAACCACAAATTCACTTAAAAATACTAAGACTTAATAATGTTTTGGAAAACACAATGGTAACCCATTTAATGATGAAAGTGAAGCTGATGTGGTGACATGGTGGTGGAATAGATGTGAGAAAATGTGTGAATGGAGTGAAAGTGGATGTATTTTAAGGATAATTCTTAGGCCCAACAGGGGGTTCGAATGTAGAGGACAAAGCAGAAGGGGATTAGGAGATCAGGAAGACACATATAACCAGCCAAAGAAAGAACCCAAAAAAGATCAACCTAGCTCAAGGTTCGTGTACCATTCCCTATTTAAAGTTGAAGAAAAAGTCAATATCAAGCCATACCATGGTGAGATCGATGCTCTAAAGTTGAACCATTAGTTACCACAACTGGAAGTATATTTTAGTGTCCATTAGATCGAGGAAGGGCAGAAGATCTCATTCACGCGGCTCAAATTGGAGGGCCATGCACTAACCTCATGGGAGAGCCACATAGAAACCCTGACATTGGAGGGAGAACCTAGAGTGACTAAGTGGGAGAATTTCAAAACCCTCATTAAGTCACAATTTTATCCCATGGGGTACGTAGAAGACCAATGGATCTGGTGGAATTACTTCAGGAAAAATCTAGGCCAAAGTGTCCAGGAGTACACCACAAAATTCACAAAGATTGCTATAATGTTGGGTATCTCTCCAAAGAACCTAGATGCACTCCTCAAGTATTTGGGGGGTCTGCGCCACCATCTTTGTGAGCAAATGATGTTGTTCAAGCCCAAAATGGTGGGCATGGCTTGTGTACAGGCACAATACCTGCAAAACATGGGCCTGAAAAGAGCAGAATCAAGTGGATCGAAGTAAAAGGAGAAACAAGATGCTTCTAAGGAGGGGAAGAAGGAGAAAAAAGGGGGAAAAGATAAAAATATGGTAGCCACAACACACCAGTTAAAATATCATAGCAACCACTGCAACATTGATGGCCATACAGAGGAGAAGTGTTGGAAGTTGCATCCATAGCTAAACCCAAAGAACATGAAGAAAGATAATAAGAAGAAGAATCTCATGGCCACTAATTCGAGCAACCAAGTTGAAAGAAGCTTAGACATGGATGAGAATATCATCTCTACATCAATGAAAAAGGAGGTGAATCTAAGTAACCTTCAGCAACAGGAAGCGAAAGAAATGACCAAACTATTCCATGTAAAGATACAAGTCAATAAGATGAATATTAATGCTCTGTTTGACTCAAGATCGTAGGCAAATCTCATTCCAACAGATCTGGTCAAGAATTTGGGGTTGGAATTTTGTGATCATCCAAACCCATATCCACTAGGATGGGTACATAAGGATGCAAAAATGAAGGTAACAAAACAGTGCAAAATTAGATTTTCTATCACTGCTAATTTTATTTATGAAGTAGATCTAGATGTGGTTCCTGTTGACGTATGTGGAGTCGTTCTTGGGAGTCCATACATGTACATGCATGATGCAATATTCATGAGGAGAGTTAACCAGTACCAATGATCAAGCATGGAAAATCATGCATCATCAACGTCCGCAAAGGCAGGTCAAAAATTTCATTGTTAAATGCCAACCAGGCTAGGAAAATGACCATTTCTAGCAAGAAGTATGTTTTATTGTTTTTAAGAGAAGGTCAGTCTATAGAGGATTCAAAGGCAAGGCATCCCTAGGGAGGTGTACTGAGAAACAAAAACAACAATTGGAGTTGTTACAGGCATACAAGGACATGTTTTGAGAGCCTAAACGGTTACCCCCTAAGAGAGAAGTGGAGCATGAGATCCAACTATTACCAAACTCTCCATTGCCAAGTAATGGGAAGTACAGGAAGTCTGTTATAGAAGCAAGTGAGGTGAAGAAATAGTTGTAGAATTTGTTGTAACAGGGTGTCATTCGACCGAGTAGATCACCATGTGGGTAACCCATCATCATTGTTCCAAAGAAGGATGGGACTTGGCGGATGTGTATAGATTACAGGGCGTTGAACAAAATCATGCTCAAGAACGGATACCCCCTATCCAGCAAGAAAAGTATTTCACCAAGCTAGACTTGAAGTCTGGATATCACCAGGTCTAAATCAAAGAAGAAGATACATGGAATACCACCTTCAAAAGCATGAAAGGCTTGTACGAGTGGTTAGTTATGCCATTTGGCCTTTGTAATGCACGAGCTACATTTATGAGATTAATGAATGATGTACTGCACCATTTTATAGATTCATTTGTTATTGTCTATTTGGGTGATATACTGGTATATAGTGTTACTTGGGAGGATCATATTCAACATTTGACATAGGTGCTAGAAACATTGAAGAAGCATCATCTACTAGCAAATCTCAAGATGTGTGAGTTTGTGCAATAGTCCTTGGTGTATTTGGGAGATGTGATTGGTGGAGGAGAATTGAAGATAGATCCTTCCAAGATGGAGTCCATCATGAATTGGGAGGTTCCTACTAATGTTACTGCACTTAGGAGTTTCAATGGAGCGACACAGTACTTGAGGAAATTCATAGCCTTGTTTTCAACGGTAGCAGCACTAGTCCATTCCATAAGAACAAGTGGCAAGAGTTTCCAGTGGGGAAAAGGGCAGCAGAAGGCTTTCGATGAGTTAGAAAAGAAGATCAATGAAGCACCAGTTCTAGAATTACCAAACTTGCAATGGTCCTTCGAAGTGGAGACAGATGTGAGTGGGTATGTTGTGGGAGTTTTCTTGATGCAAGGAGGAAGGCCCGTTTGCTACCATTTTGAAGTATTTCATGGGGTATTTCTTAACTACCCTACCTACGATAAGGATCTTTGTTCCATGGTGCAAGATGTGAAGAAGTGGAAGCACTATCTGATTGGAAAGGAGACTATAATCCAAATGGATCACCAACCATTACAGTACTTGCAGGCCTAGAATAAGCTACAACAGACCAAGAATTACAAGTGGATGGGGTTTTTATAGCAGTTTCATTTGGTCGAAATTCTTTAAAGGCCACCCACATCAAAGATTACAGTTTTGGGGAATCTTATGCACATGGAGCCATTCACCTATGATGCATACAGAGTGGCATATTCAGAAGATGAGGACCTCAAGGAGGTGTATCAATAGTTGTAGAGTTAGAGTCATGTTCAAGATGGAGACAACATCATTGACTACCATCTCTAGGATGGGTTACTCTACAGGCTAGATAAGCTATCTATTCCTAAAGGCTCACACCTCCAAGGTTGCAGGGCACTTTGGTGTAGGGAAGATCATGGCTAACTTGTAGAGGTATGTGTATTGGCCCAAGATGCAAGAACAAGTAGCTAAATTCATTAGAGGATGCATGCTTTGTTGTACCAGCAAGCCTAGCAATAGGAAACAGGGTCTGTATCATCCCTTACCTGTACCTACTCGTCATTGGGAAAACATTTCCATGGACTTTGTGGGAGGTTTACTGACAACCAGGAAGGGACATGACTACTTATTCATGATAGTTGATAGGTTCATAAATATGTGTGTTCTGATGCCCTGTAAAAAGACCATTAGTGGACAAGAAGAAGCAAACTTGTTCTTTGGACAGGTCTGGGTTCACTTTGCGATATCAAGGACCATCATTTCAATTAGGGATACAAAATTTCTGAGTGCATTCTAGACTACATTGTGGGACAAGATGGACACGAAGTTAAAGAGATCTACAACATTCCATCCATAAACAGATGCGCAGACAGAAGTAGTCAATAGGACTTTGGTGTTGCTTCTGAGGGATTACAACCAGAAGCATCTAAAAACCTGGGATGAAAATCTGGTATATATACAACATTCTTGTAATAAAGAAATCCAAACTTCTACAAGAAAGTCCCCATTCGAAACATGTTTTGGATATTTTCCACCTTCACCTTTGGATATTGCATATGGGCAGTAAGGAGGAGTGAAAGAAGACCTTACAAGAGATGCTTTGAGGAATGAAACATTTATAGAGAAGATTAGGAAAATCCATCTACAGGTACAGGAAACACTACAAAAGTTATAGTTGAAGTATAAGGCCAGGCATGATCAGCATAGAACAAAGAAATCATTGGGAGACAGGTTATGGCTACAGTTGAACAAGGAGAGGTTGCAAGGCCCTGGTAAGAAAATCAAGATTCTAAGGTATGGTCCCTTTAATATACTAGAAAAGGTGGGTGATAATGCCTATTGACTCAGTTTACCACCATAAATGCACATTTACTCAATTTTCAATGTGGATAATTTGAAACTCTATGAACCTTCCATGCTAGATCAAGAAAAGGAACAGGTCCTACCTTTTGTGTAGGATTTGAAAAAAGATACAGTTTTTTAGAAGAGGTCAATAACTACAAGACAAGGGCAACAAGACCTTTTATAGATTGGGTTGAATGGACAACTTGCATGCAAAGCTAAATGGTACACCAAGGAGAATGTGGAGGAAAATTTTCCTCACCTCATTCAGTAAAATATTTTGGGGACCAAAATCCTCCCAAAATGGGGAGGTGTAATCCAAATTGGATCATTATATTGTCTTTCATCCATCTTGATGCATTTGGAGTGGAAAAAATGGAGGAATCAACTCATGGGACCATTTTTACTAGCAGGACCCAGTTTGGCAAAATGGGGCTTGAAACACTCCGAGAGCATTTTGAGGCATCAAATGACATATTTTGGGGGAGAAAAATTGATGCTTGAGCACACACCTTTTCATTCTATTCTACAAATAAAATATTTTCAACAGCGCAATAATTGCATCAATTGGAATCCTTATGCAAAAGTGTTAAAATTGGCAAATATGGACAAACTCCATGTGGGTCATTTTATTAATAGAAGTTGATATTTTTCTTGGATCCCTCTCATCGAGAGGTGTAGGATTGATCTAAATATCATCCAATTCCGATAAGTATTCATGGAGATATGAATTTATTTGTGTTATGGGATAATTTGTCAAGGTCGGCCAGCAACCAAATAAACCCCACTTGTGCTCAACGTTTTAGTATAAATAGAAGGTGGCCTTCAAGTCATTTCAACACACTTGGGATCTCTTCCTCTCTACTTGTCTTTGGGTTTTAGTAGGAGGAGAGATCCTAAGGGACAATGCTTCCATAATCCAAAGGGAAAAAGTTGGAACTACTAGGAATGGCCAGAATTGTCGAAACTGCCAGAACTGTCGGGAACTACCAGAATTGCCGAAACTGCCGAGAATAGCCAGAACTACCAAAACTGCTGGAACTACTAGGAATAGCTATAACTACCAAAATTGTCGGAACTGTCGAGAATAGCCAGAACTGTTGGAACTACCAAAACTGTTGGGAATAACTGAAATTGATGGAACTGCTGGGAATTCCAGAATTGTCGGAATTACCGGAATGTTGGGAACTTCTGGAACTATCGAGAAAATCCAGAACTGTCGAAACTGTTGGGAATAGTCGAAATTGTCGGAACTGCCAGAACTGTTGGGAACTGCTAAAACTATTGGGAATATTTGGAATTTTTGGAACTGTTGCAACTACAGGAAACTGCTGAAACTACGGAGAATATCCAAAATTGCCAAAACTGACGAAACTATTGGGAACAACCGAAATTGTTGAAACTGCCGAAACAGTTAGAGCATCTGTCTCTGAAGGAGAACAGTATGCAAGGGAAAAATAACTATCATTGAGATATTTGTATGGTACTTAGCAGCAATACACCAAACATGCAATGTTATAGCTAGCATGCAAGGGACAGCTAGCATGCAAAGGAAAACAAGCATGCTAGGGACAACAAGTAAGAAAGATGTAGCGAGCACATAGGTCAGTATGGCAACATGGTGCAGCAATGGCACATAATGCAATACAATGATGGGTACATTCATGATTAATGAAGCATGATGAGATGCAGCATATTGATGATGGGTGCAACATGGTGCAGCACTATGAGGTGCAGCATGATGACGAAATGTAGCACAACGATAGGTGAAGGAGTCACCTTGGAGAATTAGTTGAAGCAACATGTCTTCAACTGATCTCATGTATCATCTTCTTAGAGATGATCTATGCTCTTATCTAGATAAGTCAAAGTGTTGACTTCTTTGTTGAACTATTGAAGAACATATAAGAAGAATTGATCAAGGGTTTCCCCACACTAGGGTTTGTCCCTAGCTAGCACCACATCTTGTGTCCTCTTGTCTTGGCTTGTCTTCTGTGATTTATGTTTATGTTCTATCTGCAATTTACTTTAATGTTGATGTGATTTCTAAACTAGAAAAGATATTGAGCTAACTATGAAAATTGAAATAAATTTCTCTAAGCATAGAACATACCTAAAATTAACATGGTATCGGAGCTAAGGTGAAGACAATGCCCAAGCAAGAGTGAAAAGGAAATCACCGAAGACAGTTGGGAAAGGACAAAAGGATCAATGGATTCCTCATCCCTCTTCAAATTCACCAAGGGTGAAGTCAAAGAAGAGAACATTATTAGAATGGCACAGTAGAAGTTTCTGATGGCCTACCTAAAGATCACTTCAATGGGAAGTCCAAATCTAAGGGTGGAAAGAAAGGCAGATGCCTTGGTTGAAATAAGTTAGGCCATTATGCGGAGTGTCTGAATGCAGGGAAAATTTTAAGAACCCCCCTAAATTTACATGTATAATAAATGGGCGAATCTCCATGGTATATAGGAAAAATGGAAGGCGATTTGATCAATAATATGATATGTATATATAATTTTTTGG
>APFE030254343.1:0-37267 GCA_000404065.3 Pinus taeda | reverse complement strand
TATTGTTTATTAATATTAAATAATAATATTGTTTAATAACATCATTAAACCCCAAGTGTGTTTGTTTAATGTGATCAGCCATGGTTCAACATCTCTTTGTGACAAATATTCTCTCAATATGAAAATCAATCATGGTCAACCATGGTCCAATGTCACATTGTGACATTAGACTATTGTGTGTCAATAGGAAAATCAACCATGGTCAACCATGGCCATCCATGTTTATTTCAGGGTTTATAATATTTATCTTAGAGTTTATATACCTTGGGTTTATAATATTTATCCCTTGGGTTTAATATTATTCCCTTTGGTTTACAATCCGTAGGTTTTTTGTATTAATCCATTCAATTTATTATTCCCTTCAATTTATAATATTTATCTGAGGGTTTATATACTTTGGGTTTATAATATTAATCCCTTGTATTTAATATTATTCCCTTGGGGTTATAATACATTGGGGTTTCAGAAGAATCCATAGGGTTAATAATTATTAATAAATAATGAAAAATTAATTAATACCATATCGGTCTTAGTGGACATTAATCATCATCATCATCATTATTAATAAATAATAATAATTATTACTAAAAATGAATTATTTAATTCATAATTATTAATAATAGTTATTATTAAATAATAATGTGATTGTGCTAGTTATTCCAATATATCGATCTCTCTTATTAATTCCCTTCTCTCTTGATTTGTTATTCTAATGCAACTATCGAGTGTTTATTTGTTTTTGTTTAGATTAATTCTTACCCTGATTAGTTACCCTTATCTCTTTTTTCTTGATTTAATGTTTGGGTACATTATTTTATATTTTCATTTCTTTTTAATTATTTTTCATTTATACAAATTTTCTAATCCTAAGTTGTTTTTTGTTTGCTCCTTTACCCATTTAACTCCTGTAATATTTTCTTTTATTCCTCATTATTTTAATTTAATTATTTCTTAAAATCTTATTTGATTAGTTTTAAATATTTTAACTTGCCTTTTTTAATCTTAATACCTTATTTTGATTAATTAATTAATTAATTGTGCCGAGAGGCCATTTTAGAACCCAATATGACCCTAATGTGTACGTATGTCACGTCCTCAAAATATAATAAAATGATTTTCATTAATGTCGGCCAAAACATTCACATTAATCTTGAATTGCTAATGTGTTTAATAACTCTTTTATCATATACGTGAAGTGGAATGCATCATAAATTTACCTTTAACGGATGTTTTTACCACATTAAAGTTCCAAAATAGGTAAAATTTTAAACATCTTTACTCTTTACTCAAGCCAATAACATTAAAAAAAACAGTTAATTCAACACAAATAATCCATAATTCTCCTCCAAAATCTTTTAATACTTCTTTTAATTAAATATTTGTAAAAATACGTCTTAAAAACAAAACCAATATATATATTTATATATATATATATAATATTATATATATTTTATATATATATATATATATGTATGTAGTTTTATTATAATTTTTGTATCATGCTATGTAAAAAACATCATTAAATCTAATATTGATATTAAAATATTAGTATTAATATTATATTAATATTAATATATTATAATATTAATATTATTAGATTTAGTGGCCATGGGGGTTTGGTCTAGTGGCAAGCAGATGATTTGCTAAGTCGTTCGTGCAGCTATGCAAGTCACGAGTTCAAACCCCAAGAATACCCAAGGGACGTTCAAGGCGGCCTAGGCAGACCCTCCTAGAGGTTATAGAGGTAGCCGATGGGATTTGACCCCGTGTAATGCGAGTACGATACCACCGCCGTTGCCGATTCCTCTAAAAAAAAAATTAATATTATTAGATTTAGTAACTTTGGATTAATACAATATTAAATTTAATATTCTATTCATACCTTTATATTCTAATATATATTAATATATCATGATATATCATCAAATCTAGATATATATGGAGGGAAGAACAAAGACATAGAGTAATAAAGGTGGTGAGATAGAGGGAGTGACAAGGGAGAGATGGAGATAGAATGAAGGAGAGGGGAGAGGAGTAATAAATGGAGAGAGAAAGAGAGGAGTGAGAGGGAGAGAAGGGTAAGAAAGAGAGTTGGAGACACAAGATGGAAGGGGGAGAGAAGAGGACAAAGGAAGGGAGATATTGACAAGGTTAGAGGGCAGAAAGAGAGACAGAGAGATGGGGGGAGAGAGAAGGAGGTAGTAGAGAAAGGGAGAGAGGGGAAGGACCAGAGAGAGGACTTGCGAGGGAGGGACAAAGAGATGGAGTTGGAGGGGGAGAGAGGGATTGAAGAATAAATACATAGAGAGAGAAAAATGGAGAGAGAGAGAGAGTGAAAGCGACAAGGGAGAGATGGAGAGAGAGTGTGCATGTTTTAGGGTGAGATAGAAAGACAAAGAAGGAGAGATGGAAGGAAGTGGGGAGAGAATGAGATAGGTAGGGAGATAGTGACTATTTTGGAGAGAGAAAGAGAGAGAGAGAGAGGTGGGAGAGAAAGGGGGAGAGAGGAAGGAAGAGAGAGAGGACGTGAGGGAGAGAAGGAGAGAGTGAGGGAGAGAGAGGAGGTAAGAAGAAATAAATAGAGACATAAAGATGGAGAGGGAGTGATAAGGGAGATAGAGAGAGAGGGAGAGAGGAGAGTGGGAGGAAGAGAAGGGGAAGAGAGAGGGAGAGGGAGATGAAGAGGGAGGGAGAGATTGATAGATATGGAGAAAGAGTCTGTATGTTTTTGGGGTGATATAGAGACACAAAGGAGATAGAGAGGGAGATAGAGATATAGATGGGAGGTGAAAAAAGGGAAGAAGAGAAAGATAGAGAGAGGGAGGCAGGGAGGGAGAGATAGACATTTATGGAGAGAGAGAGCGTGTGTATTTGGGGGGGCTGAGATAGAGAAACAAAGAAGGAGAGATGGAGGGAGATATATATATATATGGAGGGGGAGAAAGGGAAGAATATTTTTTTCATCAGATGCACTTATTTTATTATATATGATGATTTCTAATCCTATTTTATTGCTTAAACTAGATGTATTGATTTCAATGTAGATGAAAATTTGTAATCCTATCTGATTGCTTGCAGTAGATGCATTGACTTTCGGTGTAAATGTTGATTTCTAATCCTATTTGATTGGTTGCTTTAGATGCATTCATTTTAGTGTAGATGGTGTTTTCTAATCCTATTTGATTACTTGCACTATATGCATTGATTTCAACATAAATGTTGATTTCTAATTGTATTTGATTGCTTGCACTAGATGCATGGATTTCAGTGTAGATGCGGATTTCTAATTATATTTGATTTCTTGCACTAGATGTATTGATTTCAGTGTAGATGTTGATTTATAATCCTATTTGATTGCTTACAGTAGATGCATTGATTTCAGTGTAGATGTGGATTTCTATTCCTATTTGATTGTCTCCACCAGATGCATTGATTTCAGTGTAGATGTTGATTTCTAATCCCATTTGATTTTTGCATTAGATGAATTGAGTTCAGTGTAGATGTTGTCTTCTAATCCTATTTGATTGCTTGCATTAGATGCACTAGATGTTAATCTTGAGGATATAGATTATTAAAGAAAATGTTTTTAGGATATATTTAGTAATACCTAGAGGGACACTATTAAGAATTAGATAG
This sequence comes from Pinus taeda, assembly GCA_000404065.3. NCBI lineage: Eukaryota > Viridiplantae > Streptophyta > Pinopsida > Pinales > Pinaceae > Pinus > Pinus taeda. The sequence continues at coordinate 33,631 of APFE030254343.1, read as the reverse complement.
CTGTCAAAAGTTGCGATACCTAGAATTAAAATGAAATAGATGTGCAAAACAATCCTCCTACAAAGTGCAAATTAATCCTTGAGTCTCCCTTCTTCATCACCAACTAATTACTAATAGACAATTACATATATTCGAAATTACTAATAGATAATTGTGTACAACAATGTATTCAAAATATTTATGAGAGGAAAATATATATTTATAAACATTCAAAACAAATAAAAAATATTGTTTGGATGTAAAGATTTTATAAATATGGGAACTCATTGCAAAAAAACATTATTTATTTACTTTGCAAAGTAGACTATAGATAGAAAAGAGAAACATCAAAATATTCTTGAAGGAAATAAATTATTTCAAACATTAGCAAAGAAACAAATTATTTCAAGAGTACTTTTGACGGAGTAAATTCTTAAAACTACTTATCAAGATATTTTACTAATACCTAGAGGGACACTCTTAAGAATTAATTATTTTTGAGAAGTTGTGATACCTAAAATTAAATGAAATAGATATGCACTCTCAATCCTCGTGCAAACTATTGAAAAGATTCTCTCTTCTTTATCACCAACTAGTTATTAATAGATAATTACATACACATATAAAAATATGGCACAACAATTGTAACATTCACAAACACTACCATCCAAATCCAAACATATAAATACACAAACCACTCCAAATATCCAAAAGTACAAACTATTGAAAGTGAACAATACAAACTAAATTAAAGAAAATAATGATATGGTCATGCCAAACAAAAATAGCATAATATGAATTTTAAAATTAATCTCAAACATATACATAATAATGATGATTTAATAATGTAACAATATTGCACTCAACTAAAACTAGCATAAATCCATCTAATACCATATATATATAATATATAGACTTTGTGAAATATTTTTCTATCTTGTACCTTTTTATATTTAGTCAGGTTAAAATTTATGAAACCGACTGTCAATATGCCGACGTTCGACTATTTTGCAGACTATCTGTCGTATTAGACTTTGGTCTATCGTTGATGTTTTCCAAGCAAATCTTTAGCGGAAATATTGAAAAAGACAGGTCAAGGAAGTATCTTGGCCATCTCGCTTTCATGCAAGGTTCTTCAAATTCAAATTCGCTTTCATTTAAATTTAAAATTTTGTGGTCATAATACCGAGCGCTGCGGTTTGAAGTTGAATATGACTGACGTCACCTACACGGACTACACGCGTTCCAATAGCATTCGTTTATTGACCGCGCATAATAGCAACCAAGTGCCTTTTCACGCAACGAAGTAACGTTTTCATGACTTTTGAAACATTATCTTTATATATACTTCTTTCTATTACCTCCGACCAAGGTTGGGATAATGTCCGTTCAAATTGACTTCTCCCAAACTCTTCGGATTTCAATCTTATATCTAGTATTTTATAATATCTATACAAATAAAAAATTGAAAGACTCCTCCGTGAGGACATCTAAAACAATAATAAGAAAAGAAAAAAACAAATGATGCATTCCCAATGATAACTTTGATACATACTTTGAAAATAATAAAATGGAAAATCAATTTCAGTTTAACAATTATAATTATAATTATAATTATTTTTAATTATAGGTGTCAAGTTTGAATTTGATAGAAAAATAATTTGATTACCTAAAGTTTAATACGGGAAAAAATTTCTCAGTGTATCTCTTATTCTAATATTTTAAATCATTTAAATGTACAATAAAACAACAAAAACTCTTTTAAAATTGTTTCTATTATAAGTACTGTAAATAAAATTATATATTCCACCAATTAGGTTAGTTTTATATTTAGAATAGTAAGTAAATTTTAAGAATTTTTGTATTGATTCATTCATCCACTTGCACCATAAATTATGATACTTAGTATAGAGTCAATTTCCAAGAAATTATATATTACAATTAACCACATAAATTTTAAGTATCTTATGTTCATAATAAAATGGTATATTAAGTGTGTGCAAACTTTCTTTCAAAATATACACTTGTATTATCAATTGCTAATTATTTACTTTTCAAACCAAACTCACTTCTAATTTATACTTTAGAGTAACAACATCTATTATTTTGTATAATATAAAATGTTAATATGTGTAATTTAATACTTAATATTTAGGATTGTAGATTACTGTGGTGTGGTTTCTGAGAGGAATTCGGATTTTCCACCGTGTTCATCTTTACACTGGTCGACTTTTCGAGTCTAGACCAAGAGTCATCATCAGGACTTAATATTTACTCAAAATAATACAAAATGTTAATATGTATAGCTTAATACTTACTCAAAATCTTAATCAAGAAAGTTAACTTTAAAAAAATTCCATTTACTAATATAATTCATTCCATATTTCTACTTTTAAAATATATTTATTTAAATTTGATAAATCTACACTTTACAAATTTACTAATTACATATATCATATATATTTTTTTACTTTACTCTATAAACACATAATTATGGCAGAAATCATAGAGTTTACATATTTCATTAAAAAAATTATTGGTAAATTTTTTATTGCATAAATTGACAAACAACATTATCATTTAGTAAACATAATCTTATATCATTTCCTATATCGAAAAAGGATTTTGAACCGTAAATTGGAAGCTAAAATTTCTAATAAAAATCTGCAAACCTAATATTCAGTGCACCGTACCGAATTGTCGTATTAATCCGCAAGAATTTTTTATTTTTTTAAAGAAGAAAAAGTTGTATAGTATTTCTATTATATTTCAAAAAAGTTCAGTATACATATGTGAAGTCTATATCCTCGGATTGGTATCCAAAAAACATTATGTTTACAACATTACATCCATAATATATAAAACGAAATGAGCTCTATCTATAGCACTATTCAAAAACTAAAGAATATACCTGTATAAGAGTATTGTATAGCCTGACTCTATTAAAGACCTTATTCCAAAATAATGGAACCAGAGGCATACCAGATTTTGCCCTTTTAAATGCCTGGCATAGAAAAAGGTTGTATGGCATATGTAAAATGATCTATAGAGATGCATAGTTGCCACTTATCATTTGAAGACTGTATGCCTTTTTTAGATAACTTATCCGCTTGTTCATTTTGACCCCGCTTTATATGAGTGATAGGGAACTGTGAAGGCCTCCATAGTGATTTAATCTTGCCAATCCATCCAGAGAGGTAGTCATTTTTGATATTATGGTTCCCCTTCACAAGATCAATGATTATTTTGGAATCCCCATAGATGTTAATGGGGCCGATGTCCATAAAAGAGCAGAAGGTAAGCAGTCCATGAAGGGCCATGGCCTCAGCTTTATTATTTGACCCTTTGCTACCATTCCAAAACATATTGGAAAAGCTTCTCGGTCTTCTCAACTTGCTAATTGAATTTTTCCCTCATCCTTTTGGAAATGGATTTAACATAGTAAAAATTTTTAACCTAGTGATTGTGAAATATATATAGGAGGTATAGCATAGCGTCTTATATATTAGAGTTATAATCCCTCCCTACCATGATGGTTAACAGAGCCACCGACTGTTGGAAACACTTGGGAACATTTTGGGTTCTATACAGGAGGGGTTGGTTTGGTGAAGGGCCCTAGTTGTGCAATAGCCTTAAGAGTAGGCTCTTCCTCTGGTCATTAGCTAGGTAGAGGTACTAGTTTCTCTATTCCTCAAAAAACTTACCAATATTATTAACTCCTATCATTAGTAACTCAATGTCATAGTAGTCGAGGGATTCTGTGCAATTACAACTAAGGGAACTAAAGAGAGCCAAAAGTATGAATCCCACCCTCATCAAAGAAATAAATCCAACCAAAAGGAGGATGTTAGCTTAAACAACAATGGAAACTCCTTTTAAGAATACACAGAATGAAGGCATTGTTGGAACATATAGAGTGTTGAAGACTTACTACACACATTGAGAAGAAAAATATTATAGCAAAATCCCACAAGGGAGGACTGCAGATAATGCAGTGAAGGGTATGTGTTAGGTAAAAATCAAGAGGAGGGTTTTAGGAAATCCAAGGGGGTGAAAAAAAAGTTTCTTACATCAATTCTGTGGGTGGAGATAGAGGAGTAGTCTAGTAGTCGTCAACATCATTCAATAATTCCTCTATGTAGCAACAACATGGCATAATGATGTAGAAGAGAAATATCCTTAGAATTCCTTACCCATATGTGGAAGTGATATCACTGTCATGAAAGACCCTAATGGAAATTGATTATTTCAATGTGAAATATAAAATAAGGGATTCCAACAGGACCCAAATCCATAGCTTCACATCAGATAAGTAAATCCAATATGTAGCTTCATATACAGGAGGCACTGGAAAATGATTTTTAGCGCTTCCTATAAGCACTGAAAATTGATTTTCAGCACCTACAGGGCTTTGAGAAACTTTGTTATAAGAGTCAAAAAGAGTCAAAAGTGGTTAGAAGTGGTCAAGAGTCAAAAGTGGTCAATTAAAACTTCAAAACTTTAGAATCATCATTATACAAGAATATCATCATTATGGTCAATTAAAACATTTAAAATTTGGATATAATTTTATTTTGGAAAAAGAAAAAGGTAAAAGGTAAAGCAATGGTAATAAGGCGGTGGTGTGAATGTGTTAAGGCAGTGTAGTGGTAACAATTTCCAAAAAGCTGGAGCACCCAAATGCTAATATGTAGCAAACAACAGTTACTTGGTCATTCTCAGGACGTGGCAACAGTGGAAACCTAAGGAGAAGAAATATGAGTTGGTATGAATTAAACCCAAAAACATGAATTTAGTTCATTTTTTATACTGCATGAAATTAAACACACTACATAAGCACATTACAAGTGTGTTTTCAATGTCTTTTTTAAACATAGTTGGAAAAAAAAATTTGACATTGGTAATTCAATACTTCGAGAAATCTCAACCCCTAGTCTCTACATAATTTATCTTTTTATGTTAATCTTCCAAAATGCCAAATTTAAAACAAAAATGTTATTAATCATGTGGATAGAGAAGTTTCAAAGATTTGCATGTAACGAAGGCGTTTGAAAGAAAAGTTTGAAACATTTTCATTTGCATGTGGATAGAGAAGTTTGAAACATTTGCATGTAACACAAGCAAAAGGATCTCCATTTCCAAAGTAGTGGAGCACACAAAGGCTACTCTATTGTAGACAATGAGGCAGTTACTCAGTTTTTTCTTAGGACGAGGGAATAATCAGGCAGATGGGCAAGAATGGAAACCTAAAGCGTTATGAGTTGGATGGAGCAGCCGTGTTCTAGATTTATGGGGCTGAGGAATTCCAATTTTTTAGAGAAGCACACTGGGATCCCAACATTCACCTATTCATCGGGTATAAAACTAAACTCTCTTCTGATTTTGTTGATTATTTTGATGGTACTAGCATTAGGGTTGAGGGGATAGGGTTTCCTATAACAGAGGAAAGCATTGCAGAAGAAACCAAAATACCAGATAAGGGAGAGGGATGGTTCAAAAGGAAGGCGTTGCAGAGGGTATGATCTAGATTTAAAAAGGAACGCAAAAAATTACAGATATAACCATAAATACATAGATGCAGCAGAAATAACACTTCATTTCATTAATATCAAATACTAAAACATGCTTACAAATAGAATGGAAATAATACTAGCTTATCTCTGAGGGGAAATGTCACAGCTACATGCCTATGAACTCAACTATAATGAGGCTCAAGGGACTTTTTATTATTGAACAATAAGATAAACCCATAAACAACCAAAACCATAACCCGAGGACATGTAACACCAAGAGTTTATGGGCCTCGTTGGGGTTAATTAGGTAGCGAACTTCCTCGGATCGTAACTTGGTCATATTATCTCTGTTTGACACGTATGATACCTCGTTGGAAATATCTCTACGAGAACTATAGTTGCTAATGCAATTTACTTTGAAATTGATAAAGGTACTTTGCCAAAAAAACGTCATTTAGGGCCTCAAAATTGCTCCAAAAATTGAGGACCCGAAAAAATACCAAATATAGTAAACTCTGCTACAATTAAGGAAACTAAAAAACTAAAAGACACAGTGGTGGGGGTCCAAGTGGGATAGGTGGGTGACCACCAACATCCACCTAGATCATTCCTCCTCCCTTAGGAAACAATGGTCCCCATTTCGTTGAGTGCCTCCATGATATGGGGAAACTTCTATTGAACTTGGTCATTGGTGAGGTGTTCTGCAATCTCTGATGTGTCTAGTAATGGTAGGATGCATGGTCAAAAGTGGTCCACATTGAACACTGGGTGTAGCCCAAGGAATGGGGGAATGTTGTGCTCCAAAGCATCGTTTGCCACAGCCTTGGTAATGGTGCAAGGACCATATCGGAGTGATTTGAGCTTCGATGGGCTGTTCTAAGGCGTTCTTTCTACAAATGCAACCAGACTTTTTCACCCGCCTGAAACTTGTGTGGCACCCGATGTTGATCATGTCACTGTTTGTACTTTGCATTTTCCACAATGGAGTGGTGAGATATCGGCCCATTGGGTAGGGGTGCTGCAGGAGTCAGATCAAATGAATGCTTGACCTAACAATGTAACAGTACCCCTATGGGTGAGGAGAAGATGTCCCTATATTCTTTCATGACCATATCCAACTGCTTCTGCTACATGGAGGAACCCTTCCTGGGGGCCATGGATGTGGCTACGATCTTCCCCTTACTTTGAGAGCAAACTAGAAAGAAAATAAATTTCCTAATCTGGGAGATGATCTTACTACATTTCTTGGCATAGATCAAGGAGGTGGTAGTAGGTGGGGCTACCTCTGGTATCCTGTATAACGTATTACCAAAATAAATAATCATAGAGTGAGGTCTAGAATCATATACAACATGTTGCTTCCACAATTATGGTTCTCCTAATAATACATGACAAATGTTGAAAGGAGCAACATCACACAATACATCATCTTGAAGGGATTGATGTTGTAGGGAAGGCGACATTGCTGGCTGACTCGGAGATCTCATCCTTGGTGAAGCCACCTGATGTTGTACGACTGCGAGTGTGGGATGGTCAGTAGGCCTAGCCACTTCACAACCTTTTCTAAAATGAGGTTCTTTTGGCCACCACTATCAAAAATGAATTGCAGTGGCGAACCCTTCACCCACATTTGTGAGTGGAAAAGATGCTCCCCCTTCTCTAGATCTTCAAGCTCATTCTTATGGATCTTGGTAGCAGAAATAGTGGCTCTAGACTCGCATCAATAATCTACTTCCCTTTATCGTTCCTCTTGTCAGGTTCTGACTCAGGGTCGGAACATGCATCTGATTCTGAAGCCTTCAACTCGGCCACCAGCGATTGCTTGGCCCGACACTCACTTGCGTTGTGAGTGGGGCTCTTATGGATCTCACACCACTTTCCTGTGTCCTTCTTTGAATTCATGGTGGTGTTCTTTTCTTGTAGCTTTGATGGGTTGTCTTGGGTCACCCCGCCTTGGCTTTGTCCTTTGTTCTTCAGATTTGCGGATCAAAAGTCTCACTTCTTTTGTTTAAACTTCTGCTCGATCTTGACAATATGTCGTGCCAAGTGAGTAGATGTCTAGGAACTCCATCTTGTCCTGGATGTACCTGTGTAGGCAGCCATGGTATTTGAGTATCAAATGATGCTCAGAATCCTTGATACCCAACTTTGTGCGCAGGGTATGAAAAATATTGGTAAACTCAGGCACATCTTGGTCCTTCCCTACCGCAGCATGGTCCACTTTATGTATTTATCCTCATAGCTTCGGACAGGGTAGTACTACTCCTTGATCCATCCTAGAATGAATTCCAAGTGGGTGCGGCTGAAAACATTAAATTCGTACTTTCATCCTTTTGCTCGCAGTAGGTTTCCCACGAGTCCTTGACGTGGGGGGTGGCTTTGAGAAGTGCAAAAATGATCTTTTTCCGACTAGAAAAATCATGAACAGAAAAATATCCTTATAGCAGATTTAACTATTTTTCTACAACATTTGCATCTATTTGACCCTCAAATATGGGAATTTCAAAGTTAACTTGTACCTTCTTCAAGCAAGATTTTGATAGGATCTCCTGCCCCGTCGTCTTTATTTCATCTGCCATGGTAGTTCGTCGAGATTTGCGAAGCTCATCTTGCAAAGGTTCGACCAGTTCAAGCCCTAACTCATTATATCCCGACCTCATTAGGGACATGCAAAGAAAAATAGAGAAAGAGCATATCGTTCTGATACCACTGATCCAAATTTAATCAAGAACACAACAAACTACAAATATAACCTTAAATATAGAGATGCAGTAGAAATAACACTTCATTTCATTAATATCAAATACTGGAATATGCTTACAAACAGAATGGAAATAAGACTAGCTCGAGCGATGGTAGCTTATCTATGAGAAGAGATGCGACAACTACATGCCTCTGAACTCAGTTACAATGAGGCTCAAGGGCCTTTTTATTATTGAAAAATAAAAGAAAACCCTCAACAACCAAAACCCTAACCCGAGGAGATGTAACACCAAGAGTTTATGGGCCCCGTTGGGGTTAGTTGGGTAGCCAACTTCCCGGGGTCGTAACTTGGTCATATTATCTTCGTTTGACTTGTATGATACCTCGTTAGAAAGATATCTCTGGGGATTGCAGTTGTTGATGTGATTTCCTTTGGAATCACAAGTGATATTTTTCCAAAAAAATGTCGTTTAGGGCCTCAAAACAACTCCAAAAGTTCAGGACTCGAAAAACTGCCAAAAATAGTAAAATGTGCTACAATTAAGGAAACTGAAAAACTGAAAGAGACAGTGGTGGGGGTCCAAGTGGGATAGGAAGGTGGCAACCAACATCTACTTGGATCATGGTAAACCTTAATTTTTTTCCTAAAATACAATTGTCATGACTCTTGTTGGAGCTTGGGGGTCCACTGTAACATTTTAAAACCAAAGTGGGTTAAACCAATGCGGCCTATTCAACTTTATCTCACATGTCATGGCCGATTCTCTAAGGTCTTTTTGTATCACATGACATTTCTGGTACACATGGTTGGCTTCAACAGGATGAATCTCCCTTATTTCCTGCATCAAAACTTAATTAAAATGGTGGCCTATGCGAGAAAAAGGAACATCAGACCGAAAGGAGTATGGAACTAGGGTTTCTCTGCAGTAAGCACTTGTAGACCTCTGTAGCTAGGGTACGGCATCGACTGCCCCCGTAATGATTCCTGGACACTGTTTCCCTCACCCGGTTTACCCTTCCCCCATACATGGAACAGGATTTTACCGGTTCCCTTAGCTCCTTGCGATTAGTGGTCAGTTACATTTCACTCTCACCTCCAACTTACCTCCATTTTCTATTAGCATCGACCTGAAGGCAGCTGTCAGTGGGCAGTCTTGATAGTTATCGATGAATTAGTAGATTATTCCGCGGATCCTTTGGAGGATGTGCCCATCTGGATAGTCCCCAGGACCACAACGACTGGTTTCTTTACCTTTGATAGCGAGCTCTCTAAGGAAGTTGAGGCCCTCCCGCCTTTCTGCCACTCCCGCAATTCCTTTGTGATGCTGAGCGAGGAAGCCCCCTCGCATCCAGATCTCATCTCCCAGCCGCTCTCTCCCCATGCTCTGAATTTTGTTGATTCTCTACCTAACCCATGCAAACAAACCCTTGAAGGGGTTCCAGCCTCAAACCCTCCTGCACCCACCTCTGGTAAACCCACAGTCGAACTCACTCGGGACTCGGCTGCATCGAACCCAGTATCAGGCACCCCCCTAACCTCGGATACTTCCCCTCTAGGTAATTTCACTGGTATTGGACCTATTCCCCATTTTTTTGTTGCTTGCTCATCAGAGGCTATGACAGGCTCCAAGGCTCCCCATTCATCATCGACGGCTCAACCTGCTGAGGCACCAGATATTACGACAGCAAAACCCTCAGGGGCTACAAAGAGAAAGAGGCACTTGAAGCTTCGGAACTGTGACGTGTTCCTAAAGATCACCGAGGACATCAAATTACTGGAATCCATGTAGACCGCAGAGAAAGTGCTTGTTGGACGGGTTCGTGGACGACACTACAACGTGGAAAAGCTACAATGATGGACGACAAAGGTCTGGGGGAACCATCTCAAAGATCCCCCAAGGGTCCAAACTTTCGTAAAGGGTTGGTTTTCTTTCCGCTTCAACTGCCTTGCTCACACCAACTGGGTTCTTTCTACAGTTTGGCACATAGATCAAGCGCCTATTCTGCTCAGGAGATGGATGCCCACTTTTGACCCGGAGTAGGAGAGGGTCGATGTAGGACCTATATGGGTACGCCTGCCAGGATTACCCCTACAATTCTGGACGGAAGATGTTTTCAAGCGGATTAGGAACACTATCGGTAAATACCTCACATTTGATAACTCCTTTCAAAGTACAGGTCGCATGGCATTTGCAAGGATTCTAGTGTATCTGGACCTCACAGATAGCCTCCTGGAATACATTAACATATAGTGGTGAGAAGCCACAAGGAAGAAGATATTGGACTACGAAGGTGTCCCTTTCATATGCAGGCATTGCCACAAAGTGGGAGACCTTTTTAAGGATTGTCCACTTAATGACAATGGATTCAAAAAGACCCCTATCCTGGAACCTGTAGCACAGGACCCCCCTACTCAGGAGGAGCGGACACAGAATTCTGAACCGACTGAAGGGATCACTAAGACACAAAAGGCTGCAATAGGCAGGGCTGAGGTACCACCACTAGCCACCCAGAAGAAGTGTGGTAGACCACCCCATCGACCTCCTCCCCGTCCTCCAGCTCGTACTCAGTTTCCCACCGGTGACACTCCTTCTCTGGGTAAGAGCCTCCCCTTATCTTCATCTCCTCCATGTTGCACTTCTTTACTTACTTCTAGTAATTTTCTTGGTTTCTCTTCTAGTGTTACTTTTGTTTTGGGATTGGACCCCTATTCTACATCCTCTCCCCTGACATTCTGTCATGTCCCCTCCGCTCCTGGTTTCACCCCCTCACCAGCCTTCCCTTCAATCTCCCCTCTCCCTCCATCTCCCACCTTCTCTCGGGCTCCCCCTATGACTGGATACATGACTAGATCAAAAGTCAAGAGGCAAGCTGAGGAACAGGTCGGTCTTGACATTATCCACTCCCCTCCTCCTCAAAAACTCCATAGGGGGAGACTCTCCAAGATCACCATCGCAAAATCTGCAGCAGGTGTGGAGATTACCTTGGGTAGACAATCCACTATTCCTAGGGTTCTTAGAGCCAAAGAAACCCCCTTTGAGCCCCCTCCATGAAAATCATCTCCTTCAATTATCGGGGGCTTGCTAGGCATGACAAAAAACTAGCACTTCGTCGGATAATATCATCCAATGACTCACTCGATATCATCCTTCGTCAAGAGACCCTTGGGCCTGCTAACCTCATTTCTCAAACCCTCCATCACATGTTCCTAGGTTGGTATTTCCTCGGATTAGATGCTCATGGAAGATCATGGGGCATTATTATGGGGTACACCTCTCACACTATTAAACTGCTTAATTGTTGGGAGGGGACAGGCCATACTGGTGTAGACATACATTCTCAGATCTGGGAAGGAATTTTAGAATTTACAATATATATGGCACTTGTCAAAATCGACCAGAATTCTGGGAACACCTCCCGGGCTCGGATCTTTTTTTGGCTGATCATCTGATTCTGGGAGGCGACCTCAATTTTTCCATTGGACATGCTGAGTCGTGGGGGCATAGAGCATAGAGGGATCCCCTTACTAATTATTTCTCAACCCTTCTGGATTCTCATCAGCTGATAGATATTCCAACAACCAAACTACAAGCGATATGGAGAAACAACAGGACAGGGGAACAAGGTTTGGCTCGTAGACTTGATCGTTTCTTGGTCAAAGAGAAGGTTCTGGAGCTGGGCTTACATATCCGACAATGGGTTGGAATAGGGGGGCTCTCTGATCATCTCCCCATCTATATGGAGATAATAGGAGGAAGAACTAAGCCAAAAGGTCCCTTTAAATTCATCTTCACCTGGCTTCGAGATGACTCTTATATCAGAATGGTTACCGAATTTTGGAAAGCAAATCCGCCCAGGACTGGGAGTAACTCCTCTCATTGATTTGTTCAAAATCTTTCAAAACTGAAGAAAATGTCTAAATAGTGGGATCATAACAAAAGGATACAAGAGGATCACTCCCTACTCCAGATAGAATCTGATCTATCTGTTTTTTAAAATGACATGGGAGGCCTTTTCAATTTAGATGAACACAAGGAAAGGATCACATCCCTTTATTCTGCTAGAGGGAAAATTATAAAGGACCGCGAGGAAGCCCTGAGACTAAGAAGTAGGCCCATATGGATGAAAGAAGGGGATGCAAACACCAAATTCTATCATAAGTTTGCAAATGGGAGGAAAGTGATTAATACTATTTGGCAGCTACAGAATGCACAGGGTCAAGTTGTCAATACCTTCCAACAACTGGCTGAGCTGGCAACCTTGCATTTCAAACAAATTTACCATGACTAGAGGGATGTAAACCTGGCAGACATCATTAGAGTGGACTAATTGAACAAGAGGAGGAAGAGGACCTGAGCAAAGCAGTCTCTCTGGAAGAACTAGAGGCCACCCTAAAGTGGTTCAAAAAAGACAAAATCCCAGGGCCTAATGGGTGGTCTGTAGAATTCTTTATAGCCTTCTTTTACATCATTGGCGAAGATCTGCTAAGAGTAGTGGAGGACTCCTGAATCAGTGGGAATATAACAACATCCATCAAGTCTACCTTCATCGCTCTCATACCAAAAAATGATAATCTGGTCCCATTTGAAGAATATCACCCAATCTCTCTCTACAACTGCTTATACAAGATCATAGCCAACCAGCTGTGGCCCATTCTCTCTAGCCACATTTCACCAGAACAATTCGATTTCCTACAGGATAGACAGATCAATGAGGTTGTGGGCACTGCCCAGGAAGTATTACATACTCTACACTCCAGAAGATGCAAAGGTATGATCTTGAAAGTTGATTTATCTAAGGCTTTTGACAAAGTTAATTGGTTATATATTATAATGCTAATAACACATCTGGGCTTCCCTTTCATTTTCATCAAATGGATCATGAGCTGTATATCTAACATTCCATTTAGCATTCTTGTCAATGGAATTGCATCCCCTTTCTTCTCCTCTGAAAGGGGTATGAGGCAGGGGTGTCCTTTGTCACCATTAGTCTTCTTACTTATCATGGAGGGCCTCAATATAATTCTAATGGACGAATATAGAAGGGGCAGATTACAAGGCATAAAGATTACAGAAGGCTATCAGCTAACACATCTGCTCTTTGTGGATGATGTTCTTATATTTCTCAATGGCAGCATCGGAGACCTTTCCATCACCAAAGCCGCTTTCTCCCTATTTCAACAAGCCACATGTATGATGATAAATGACACAAAATCTACATTGTCTGCAGCAGAATGCACTCCACATGAGATCCATTTTGCACTACAGTGCTTTCCCTTCACACAATTGAGCCTGGCGGATGGACTAAAATATCTGGGGTATAAATTAAAACCTCTGGGTCACAAGATTGCCGATTGGACATGGCTCATATCTAAGCTGGAAAAAAGACTGAATATTTGGTATCAGAAATACCTATCTCGTGCTGGGCGACTCACTCTGATTAAGAGCATCCTAGAGGCCACTCCGGTTTACTGGACGTCGCTAGCCTAGATACCAAGGGGCATCCTCTCCAGGATACAATCCCTCTGCCTCAGATTCCTTTGGAAAGGTAGCATGGAAGGCAAGGCTTTTTCTTGGGCAAAATGGGAAGCCCTCAATCTACCAAAGAAGTGGGGGGGATGGGGCCTAAAAAAGCTAGATGACTTTTCTTCTGCCCTAGCAGCCAAGCTTGGATGGCACCTGATAACATCTAAAAGTCTATGGACTAGGTTACTACTGCAAAATATATTGCCCCGCTACACATAATGGACTGGATCAGGCAACCTCACAAAAGCATGACTGGGATTTCAATCATCTGGAAAGTGGTTATAAGGGCTTTAAACCCTATCAGAGAAGGCATTACCTGGAGAATACACTTTGGCAATATAGTGTGCATTGGTATCAACCCATGGATCGGGTGCGGGAACATGCACAGACTCCTCCAAGAGCTTATTCAGCACCTCCTCGAACAAAATACCACTCATATCGCCCATATCGCTGATGGAAACAACACTACTTTCTTTTGACAGGCCTAGAAATCTGCACAACAGCTTCGCATACCTCCTCGTTGGGCTCAGATATGGGAGGATTATATTAGGCCTCTGTCTGAGGCTCACATTCACATCACGGATGGCGATGATGAGTTAATTTAGGCCCTTTCAAAATTTGGGCGATACTCTCCCAAAGAAGGATACTTGGCCTTGTCTGATTACAGAAAACCTCAGAATATTATAGATTGGTGGCGGCATCTATGGAAACTAAAGGCCCCTCCTAGGTCTTTGATACTAATGTCGGCTATCTTGAGGGACAAAATTCCTACAGGTGACAATCTCCTAAAACGAGCACAATTCGCCCACATTGGTGTCAGCTTTGCCGCAGTGAAAATGAATCCACACAACATCCCTTCCTGGAGTGCACAGTAGCCCAAAATCTGTGGGACATCATTATTCCGACGATCGCTCCTTCGAGCTCATGGGCAGGCTCATCTATCATTGAGGCCTGACAGACCTGGTACACATCTGTAGCTGATCATAAGCTCCGTAATCTGCGTCTCTTGACTTGCTGGGCAATTTGGATCACCCGGAATCACCTTATTTTCAAAACCATCCTCCGCATTGGAATATCATCTCCGCAAAAATCCTAGCCGATTACGCCCTGATCCCTGATGATCCACCGCTTAGGCGCCTCAGAAACATTGTACCTGAATGTATTGATCATAGTAAACCTTGGGCATATTTTGACGGAGCTGCACAAGGGACTGGGTGTGGTGGGGGTGCTATTCTTCACATCAATCAAAATCACTCTTACAACATGCTCATGGGTTTCAGACGAGGCACAAATAATTTTGTAGAACTTCTAGTTGCAAAACATCTCATACTTTTTGCTATGGAGAAAAATGTCAGAGATTTACAACTATTTGGGGACTCCAAAATCATTTGTGATTGGCTGAATAGAACATCTAGATGCTCTACTTTTCATTTCAGTCATATCCTAGATGAAACCTTGAGATTTATTTCATCTTTTGACTCCTTCACATGTCGACATATTTTCAGGGAGTGGAACGGGGTTGCTGATAGCCTATCCAAAGAAGTTGCGAATGGGTATCCGGGCATCTGGATGATCCGGGAACTACAGAACAGACAACACTACCAATATTATCACCGGCCGTTTATGGACTTAAATGTCTTAAATTTCTGAAGGCACATGATTTTTATCCTTTTTGTGTATATATTTATTTGCATAAACATAAACTTTCAAGTTTTTTTGCTAGTTTTATATATTTTGCTACCTCCCTGCGTGGATCAAGGCAACAATTTAGAACTCTAATGGTCTTGAAGATCATGTTTTTTTTGGAACTTTAACAGAATATGCATTATATGCATCTACAAAATGTAATTTCCTTTTTCTAATGAAATTACGATTTTTCCCAGGGGAAAAAAAAAAAGAAAAAGGAAGGTTTTATATCCCCATGATGTCTACCACCATGACCTCATTCAAATATTGTACCTACATGCATCAAACAAGCAAACACATCAGTCGAGGAAGAGGGTAATGAGACATCCATTTCCTAAAAAACATAAGAAGGAAAGGGATCTAGCTACAGAGGGCAAAAGCAGTCACCAAGTTGCTACGAAAGCCATATAAAACACTAACAGGACAAAAATCCATAGGGTTTATAATAGGAGGAGTAGAGGGCACCAGATAGAAGTACAACAAAACAAGAAAGATGAAACCATTGGAGAAGTTGGAATGAAGGGTGAAGATCTTGGAGAATTTCACCATGTAACATAATACTCAAGGAGGCCACAAACCACACCCACAAACAAACTGAGGTTGAGATTGAAAGCTAAACTAAATCCCAAGCTAAAGAAACCAATTTTGATTATCGATGAGCAAGAAGAAGGGTCTTCTAGAGCTGAGCAGGGGCTTCTAATAGAATCTGAACCACAACCTCAACAGTTCCCAAAACCATGCAAAAAAAGGGCAGAAGAATTATTAGGGCATTGGCCAAGACGGACAAGCTCAGAATCCTTGCAGAGGCAACTGAGGTTGTTGAAAAATAAAACAAGGGAAGCTTGGATTTTTTTAACCCTGAGGGTTTTGCCAAGTAATATAACAATTTGATCTTACGACATGTTTTGGGATCACTTCAAGGAGATATGGACAAGAACTGGTTATGGTGTGGGTCAGTGATGCACCTAATGTCAAAATTTTTGTGCATGTAAAATGTAGTACAATCAGTTGTTGTTAAGGGGGTTAATTTGGTTTAATTCCTTTGGACAATTAAAATTTGGACTTTAGTCCTAATCTAGTTTAAAATACTAGTTTGTTCTCTACCAAATCACCATTTTCAAGGAAAATATCTTATGAAAATGAATCAAGATGTCTATATTGGTGTTTTGTGGCTAAGCTTCCATGCTATGAGATGTTATTTATGCTGTCAAAGTCACCTAGGACATGAACCTGGCCTCATTTGGACCCACTTGAAGGTTTTTCCTTCTTGCAAAGATGGTTGTACAATATAAGCTTTTTATTTCCATCTAGTTGTGATATATCACATAAATTCATATAATTATCACTTATGTGATATATAATCATAACTTATGTTGATATTAATAGGTTCAATTTCCTCATAATTATCACATAACTTGCTATATTTTATGCCCATGTGATATTGGTGCTTGGCATTGGATTTTTTTCCCTATCTGTAAGTGTCGGTTTTCTAAAATTTATCTCACATGATCATTGATGCAGCCTAAGCCGCATATATCCATAGTATGCAAATAAAATTGCATGATCTACTATGTCCCAGGAAATTTAAAATTCCTTACTTGGTAAAACCTTCACAAGTCAAGGTTTAAGGCTCCTTCAATAAACTCTATGCGGAAACATTTCATTTAACTATCCCACAAGTTTCGACTATAGGTTATTTTCACCTTTGACACTTATCAACCATACCTTGGTCTTTAGACTTTGGTTAAAACTCAAACTTAAACCATAATACATTAATCCCGCTTATTTCCATTATAATTTCCATATAATAGAAATATTTCATTACCCACACTTAAAACCATAACTTTCCACCATTCCACAAACCTTTGCACGTATATCGATGCTCAACCTGTGCTTCAAATCTCCCCCATTGATTTGTCTCACCCAATCCAATGCTTATCATGTCATCTGCTCGTCAACTAGTCTGGACAATATCCACCGTCGATGTGACCCATCCAACTAAACGACTATCACGTAATCTTGCGCAGATACTTGCACGACCGATATCAGGTCGAGAGCACATGAGAAAAGTGGTTTTCCCTTTCCATCGTGTGCTATGTGTCACCCCTCAGGTTAATTGTGTGAAATTGTAGAATACTGTTTGCCACTTTGAGACCGTGCAAGATACTGCTTACCGCCTATGGAGACTGCTCTATCCTTCTGCTTAACACATGGTTTTAATCTCCACCATTCATCTTCTTGACTTTATTTTGCACGACTTAATCTTAGCTGTCTATCGCACACAATCTCGTCCGTTGATCTGATTGATCCAATGGTCCCTGTGCACTGTTATGTTATTTTGTTTCTTACTGTGAAATAGCCCATTCGGCTTTCTGCCTGTGTATTTGTTCTTGTCTTACAGTTTTCACTTGTTTTGATCTCGATCTCCACTTTATTGTGCCTTTACACTTCCTTCATAAATCCTGAGGTTTTAGGAAACCTTGCATTTATACCTTCGCTGTAACATTGAAATTTTTCTCCAATACTATCTGTGTGTAAACCTGTACACTCTTCTCTGCACTTCTTCTTTGATTCTACACACCTGCAAACCTATGTTACACAAAATTACTCTAATCCACACACAGTTTATAATTCCATTAATAAATACACACCACGCAACTCAGAAATTGAATTCTTTACATAATGAATCTCTCTCTCTGGCCTGATTTTCTAATCAGTGGCCTTTTCCTTTCCTGCCCATAGGCTTACAGTCAAACCTATCTAATCTCTGAACTCTAATTCTCACTCTAACTAACTAACTCTCTCTATGCCTTTTAGGCTTATATTTATACAAAAGGTTCTGTAACCCATTTATGGTTCAGATCCTTAATTTGCTCATCAAGTCATAAAATCTCTCAATTATCGATTGGGGATCTCAACAACTCAACTAAATCCTAATGATTGTCTTTAATCCCCAAAATCATGAAACCAATTCCTAATCTAAGATTTACAATATTTCAAAATCTCTCAATCCTCACCAATCACTCATCATCACTCATGTTCTCCTACATTCGAGAACAATTACAAATATTTTCACCACATCTAATTAATTCCTATTCTAAATATCTCTCACAAACTTACTTGAAAACCCTTAATTATTACATTAATTTAATACTCAGGAAACCAACTCCCTTAAAACACAAAACCCCCTATGTCTACTAAAATACAATGATATTTCTGAGCCGAATGCTCCTGCATCAATCATAATGCTTATGTGCAATATTGTTATTGATCAAAACTAACTATTTTTTGCTGCCGGTGAACAAACCGCTTTTACAGTAACACACCTTGTTTGGACACTTTGTTTTTGATGTGCAACATTAATGTTATTGATTGTTATGTATGTTGTCCTATTGGTTGTTTCTTTTTCTTTTTTACAACTCTCTGAGATTAGTTTCCACTAATAATGAACATTGGACTTGCACGCATTGATATCTTCCATTCCCAAATGAATATGGATTCTATTGTTCATGCATAATTTGATAACCAGTGTCCATACATATAAGAATGATAAGGTAGGTGGAATACAAATAAGAATAATTCTCTATATAAATAACCCTATCTTTGCTTAGATATGTTTACTTGTAAGGATGTTTAGTGCTTGGTTAGGATCCTTGGTGAATAGGCGTTGGAAAATGATTTCCATGCAATGTTGTAGGCTCGGGAAAATGATTTTCCAGCACCTATAGGAAATGGTGCAAAATCATTTTGCAATTCTTCCTGTAAATGAAGGTACATATTTTGTTGGCTCACTAGTCACTACTATGGATCACTTTGACCCTTGAGACACACACTTGGACTATTTCTCAAATTTATATGTTCACTCTAGGGTTGACCATCAGATGAGTAAAAGTTCATTAGTTACATCAAGGTAGAAATCTCTTTAGAGGCCGGGGCCTTTTTACTCATGGTTTCTACCCCATCGGTGTCATGTGGCCATACGAGACAATCTCTCTTGAGAGGGCTGTTTTTAATAGATAAAAATCCAAGAAACATGATTAGTGTATAAAAGCTCCCAAGGATCATACAATCCAATGACTGTTTATCCATTTTGCTTCTAGTTATGAAACTATTCATTTTTTTACATGAATCTTAAAGATGAAAGGTTAAGATATCTTTAGGGAAATTTTTGTTAGATCAAAAGTTAAGTAAATATAATTTACTTATAAAAGAGAATGAAGGAATATCATATAGTGTTAAGGAAACTGATCCTTTTTTTTCTTTTTTTTTTTCTAAAGTTTTCTTTGCACAATTTATATATTTAAATAGGTTTTGTTATAATACCATATCTAATTTCATTATATGCTTCATAATATGAGCATATTCATTTGTATTGCCTATTGAAATGCTTAATACAACAAATTGCACATAATCATGTTAAGTCTAAGTCGGCTGGTTGAAGATCACTCTCATTGACATAGTTGAAGATACCTCTAAAAGAATTTCTCCATGGAAGGCTCTCTTAACAAGTCCTGACAAATGCAAAGTTATGTGGAAATTTATATTGAGAATAAAAGCAGTGATTACAGTTCTAATTTATTGAAACTTTGTGGGTAAAGAAGCAAGTTTCACTCTGGAATGGTACATGCCATGTTGGGCAGAAAACAAGATCTGAATACTTCCTCTTGACAGAGATCGAAATTTTCTTGATACAAGTATTCTCAGTAATGCACGGATTGTTATAAGAATTGTTACTATAATGATACAAGTAAGCTTCAGTTGTTAAAGTATAATACTATGACATGAGCCGAAGTATACTACTATTGCCAAGGCTATAAAGTAAGTTAATAATTCGAGATATGCTACAATATATTTGTGATCCAAGTCACAGTATGTATATATGACGCAAGTAAGCTTCAAGAGGTATTTGATCCGACCTACTACAGTGTTTGATCCGAATTACTACACGTATTTGTCACTATACTACCCACTGCAAGCTTCCCACGAGTATGGAAGACTACGTCAGTGTCACTAAAATCTTCCCTCAAGATGTCCGCATTACTAAAATCTTCGAACAATTGAATTTTGCAATGTTCAGTCGGGGGAATTCTGAAGGCGCTTCTTCGTTGGGGGAAAATTGAGCCTTCAACGGGTAATGTTCATTCTATCAAATCGTCTGTCTGTCTGAATCGTCATTCGGGCAATGTTTGCGCAGGAAATTGAGGGTTTGAAAGTTTTGAACGAGCGCGGAAGGAGTTAACGTAGGTGTTGGAGGGGTTGGGGGGTGGCGAAGGGGAGCGGACGGGAAGGCGAACGCTGGAGGGGGACATAAGGGGCCTGCCAGACGTGAGTTTAACCAGTCGGAAGACGAACTCCAGAGGGCAGGGACAGGGGGCTCGCGGACCGACGGAGTCATCAAACTGTTACAGGTTTCTAGGGGTCGGTTTCCCCATTTCGTCGCACTATAGAGTCTTCCATATTGGTATGGCCTGACATCCTTTTAGAGAGCATGGAGTCCAACTGGAATTTGAAACTTTGGGCTTCACTAAAGCCATAGACCAATACCATATTCAAGAAATCCAACTGTATACTTTGTTAAAAGTCCAGGAATGGTGGGAGAACTAATCACAACAGATGAAATTTACTAACCGGTTTATTTCTCTATTCAACCACAGCGTTGGTGGGAGAACTAATCACAGTAGATGAAATTTACTGACCTGTTTATTTTTCTATTCAACCACATCGTTGGATATTGATCACTCAATTTGTATTTCCGCTGGAATCAACTTAACATAGAATTTCAAATCTCATTGATAACAATTTCAGCAAACTGCATATGAGCAGTTTTCAATTTTTATTAAGGCAATTCTGCTCTTTTATTTTTAATTTCTTTTTTGCTGGGAAAACTTCTAAAATTTATTATATTTGAGTTGACAACCAGGATTGAGGGTGATTATTACTGGAAAAAAACACACACCAAAACTGATATTTAACTAATTTATAGTTTACAAAGAGACAAAGTTTCACTCGTGTTTATTTCCATTAAAAAAATAAAATTCAAAAACAATTAAATCTCACTTTAAAACCAAAAATAATATAAAATAACAATATAAATTATTCTTATCTAAAAACCACCTCCAAGTATACATTCTATTAACTTCTAACCTTAATCTTATACATTAAAAAATACTATCATAATTATATTTTAAATTTTACAATTTATAAAACACCATTACTCTATTGAAAGAGATTCGGACTTCAATTTTTCTCCAGTCGCATTTAGAGTCCCCACAACTCTATATATATAATATAGAATCACAAGAACTTGAGAATGTGCCTGGCTATTGGCAGCACAAAAATTCAAAAGAAAATAATTTATTAAGAAAAAAAAAATCCAGATTAACCTAGTCTTTCTTCTAGCTTATAGGATTGACAGTCAAATGTCGGTGTTTAGAAAGTCGACTTGAATTCCATTCAACCAAGCATTGTGGAAGCTCAAGTATTTTACTGCTGGGTGAGCTAATCCATAATTTAAATTATTATTTCTTTCTCACATAAGGCCTTAGCTAACAAGTTGAAAAATATGTATATGATTTAAAATAAAAAATAAAAAAATTGAAATTGTGAAAGTTTATCATAAGTATTCTAACTAACCATGGATTAGTTTAAGGATCTAAATTTAAATTAAAAGTTTAAATTTTAATTTGTCAAAATAGATTTTATTAATAAAAAAGTATTTGTGTGAGTTGATTTTTTCATTTGTTTCACTCTAAAAGTAGTCATATAGATGAAAAATATTATAATGATCCAATGTGTATAACACCTTGATTTTGATAAGAGTGGGAGAAACTTGTTGTCTATTTTACGTAGTAGGTGTGCTTTCTTTCCTATAGTGTCATCACTCTAACAAATATAGATATTATTTAGTATCAAGCCAATTTCTCATCTTGACACCTTTATTTTCCCTAAAACCACCTAGATCCATCCCTAATCTAACCCCAATTGTAGTCACCCATGGGAGATGTTGTATGTTCCCAATGCATAATCACGCTCTCAATAATCATTAAATACATAATCTTCAGAAAGTAGAGAAAGGTTTCTCATGCACCACAAAATGAGTCATTATATTATGGCTCAACATTCTTAGATCACATGATCACACCTAAAATTAGATCTAGAATACAACCTTCATCCAATATTGTTTCTTTAATTACACCTTAACTTTCTAGCAAAGAAACCAATATGTGTCTAGTAATGAGCAGTCATGGTGATCATTAGAGTCTCTCTCTACAATATCTTGCCCTCCTATTATTTCTTCTTTAGGCACACCGTTTCTAAACAAAAACTCTAAGATATTTCTACCAAAAGCTACATAGCCTTTAGAAAATATTATGACATGATGGACAAATAAATTATGATGTTATCAACAATTCATATGCAACAACTACAACCAAACCACAACAACACTTACAAAATAATATATTCACACCAATAATATTCCTACAAATTTATAGAGAATTATAAATATTAAAATGCCACCACCATAAACCCTTCTCACCTACATAAATCCTACAAATTTTAGGAAGATTAGAAACATTGAATACCATAATCATGAACCCCTCTATTGTAAGAGAGGGTCATACCAACTTTGATACCTTATAGACAAGTTGGAGAATAGACATTGTTTCCATGCACCAAACTTGTATCTAGGTAATTTACTCAACAAATAATTATATACAAATAAACTAGTCTTTACCTTAAGATAGACACACTTCAAATTAATAAGTTGGAGTTAATAATTCCAATATTATAGAAGAATGTCTAAATTTAAATTTTGTTTTGTTTTGTTTTTCAAACATTTCCAAATTTTAGATCTAAGACTTTTGTGATCCATAATGTAGATATCAGTCTTTTCGATTAATCACATTGGTAGAATTGGGTCGAAACGAATATGGTTCATCCTTAGGACAAAGATTTTTTTTCTCCTTTAAATGGGTTTAAATTTAAATTGTAATTATTTTTAAAAATATTAAAAAAATTGTCTAAAAATGAGAAACACATTATTGTAATTCCATACATTTTATAACCAAGTATAAAAATATATAATTCCTTTCATGCTTAATTTAAAGTTAACATCAACTTTTTATTACTTTTTATTAAAATAAAAATAAATTGTTCACTCACTATAATAAAAAAACAAAAACAAATAATATTTAAATTTTCTAAACTAAAATTATCATTAAATATTAATAATTTTATTCTGACCGTACTTACTAAATTAATTGCGATATTTTTTAATTATTTGAATATTTAACCTATAATATTAAAAAAAAATTAATTGAGATATTTTTTAATTATTTGAATATTTAATCTATAATATTAAAAAATAGTCAACATAAAATATGTTGATATGAACTTTTTGTATATATACACTAAAAAATATTTAAAATAATTTAAAAATAAATAAATATTTTATTGATGCATTACTTTTGATATCTTTTAAGTCAAACATAAAACTAAAATTAACCCTTATTGCAATTTTTTAAAACCTTTTGATACAACTGCTTATTAAAAACAAAACAACAAACAAACAGAACATACGTGGGGAATATTTTATTTTTTTAATAAGAAACAATAATTTTACTATGTAAAATCTCTTGGGATCTGCAGATATACAATCCATTGAACGGAAAATTTACGGAGTTGTCTATAATGCGATTTTTTGGAGATTCCGGTGACGGAATCCGGCGGAAGAAATGAGGTTAAATCTTGATTTTTAGCAGTTAAAATGGTTTTTTAACTGCATATTTGGATTCAGCGCCCTGAAAAACCCCTGGGAGCCATTGATTGTGCAGAAATTAGCTATCAAACTTGGGATTCCAATGAATTGCTCCCGGATTTTGACCGAAAAAGTCCACCGGAAAGGCTTTCAAAAAGTCGCGTTATAGACGACTGCAAAATTTACTAGTTATTGGGAAAATCAATGTGAGTAAAAGTGGGCAGTTGGGGTTCGTGTTTGACCTTCCATTCTGTCATGATAATAAGGAGAAACGCGACGCGCCTAATCCAAATCATTGGCCCAGCTGTCATTACTGGTGTCCTCCTCCTCGTCAAAATGTTTATGCCTGACAGCCTTTCAGAGAACATGGCGTCCAACTGGAATAATACATAGTCAATAAACGAAGAGTCTGGGAACGAGTGTAGTGATGTTAGCATTTTCAACTTCAAACCGCAGCCCTCAGAATTCTGACCGCAAAATGTTAAATTTAAATGAAAGTGTATTTGAAGTCTTCAACCAGATGAACCTTGAATCAAAGCGAACTCGCAAAAATACTTCATTGACCTGTCTCTTTCAATATTTCCGCTAAAAATTTGTTTGGGAAACATCAACGACCATATACGGCAAATAGTCTGCAAAATACTCGAACGTCGGCATATTCTGGGCTGTTCCTTTCTTTCTACTTTTCTATTGGGCCCCACTTTTGGCAGGTACAACAACATGGACTGTCCATCTTTTATCTTTCAGGCTTTCTTCCTGCCCTGTGCATACCTCGGCGGCTTCTATAATTTCCTTGTCAGACCTCCATGACATACACAGCTCTCGTTAGATGGGTGTCCTCGTAGATTCGTGTACCAAAATGGCCACTTGGTAATCCCAAGTGATCTTGGTCCGTCTACTTGTGGCTCATAGTGTCTTTAAATGGAATCAATTCACATCCTTTAACATAGTGTCATTATCCCTATACAAAGCTTTAAGCATGATTTTGTTGAATCTTTAAGTTTCTACTCTTCATTGTTGAGTTTCCAAGTTTTTAAGACTTAGCGCATCCTAGCCATTGAGGGACCACAAGCCTCTAACCTATGTTTTTTAGGTATTGTGCTAGAACGCAAGCCTCATCCATCAATCTGGGCTAGAACATCATCACTTGCTTCCACAGATGGTTGTGTAGTCCTCGATACTTGAGGAGTATATCTAGGTTCTTTGGGAGATATCCAACATTATGTCCATCCTTCTAATTTCTTTTGTGTACTCATGTGCATTATGTCCATCCTTCTAATTTCTTTTGTGTACTCATGCGCACTGGTTGTGTAGTCCCAGATACTTGAGGAGTACATCTAGGTTCTTTGGGGAGATATCCAACATTATTTCCATCCTTCTAATTTCTTTTGTGTACTTATGTGCACTCTACCTCTGCTTTTGCCTAAAGTAATTGCACCATATCCACTAATCTTTTGCATACACATTAGGGTAAAATTGTGACTTATGGGGGTTTTAAATTCCTCTCACTTAGTCATTGAAGGAGCTCCCTCCAACCTTAAGGTATTTGTGTGACTTTCCCACAAAGTCAGTGCATGGCCCTCTAATTTTAGTTGTGCAAATGAAATATTTTGTTCTCCCTCTATATGATGAACATTGAAATAAACTTCTAATTTCTACAATCAATGATTTAGCTTTAGGGAATTGATATTACCTTGACACAACTTTTATTTTGAAAAGGGACTATAAGTAGTTCCTAGCACTTGAACTAGGTTGATATTTTTCAATTTTTGTCTTCGTCTCCTCTATTTCTTCCTGATCTCCTAATCTCCCCTCTAATCAGACCTTTACATTAGAACCTAAGTATTCTCTAAATATCCGCGAACTTATTGGTCAAGTGTGCTATAAGAAGATTCTTGTTACAGTTTATATCTATAACTTGTACTTCCAATCACAAAAGCCTCTCCTTTGTATGAGTAGGAGGGTAATTCAAATATTTTTTGGTGATCATTGGGGTTTTATGACCTTTAGCTTAGTCGCTCTGGATTCCTTGCAAATCTCCATAATATACCCAAAGAAACCTACTTTATTACTAATATCAACCATAAATTTCTCTTTAGATTTGAGGATTTGTAAATTATTGTATGTTGCATATGCATGAAAATTTTAATTTATGTAGAAAATAGAGAACAATAGAATAAAAAATCACAAAGCACAATTGAAACAAGCTATATCATGGGAAACCATTTAAAGAGAAAACCTAGCTAGAAAGTGAGACCACTCTGCTCTCTTTCTGAATAGAAAATGACCGCAAGTACAAGGAAGTAAGGCATGTGGCCCGTGGGCTACTGCAGTGCACACATCCTCTCTTTTTTCTCTCTTCCCTCTTATCTAATATTTTCATTATCGAATAAAAATCTCTTGAAAAGAATGGAACCTCTTTTCCTCCTAGTACCCCAGTTATAACATAGCCCAATAGCCCACTAGTAGTTCGGTTTAACTCCTTCAACTATTAACTAGAGTTAAAATATGGACTCTTATATGGCCTTCTTCATCATAATCATGTGGATAACCCCCTTTTCATGAATAATGTGGGATGACGTGGCATACTTTCAAATTATGGAGGTAAAAATAAGAAGGTCAACTTCTGAATGGCATAACTATGCATATGGACTATAATGGAGGACTCTATTCTTGCGCCATTGGAAAGTATCTATGTAGAATATGCCAAAACGGCGTAGCACTAAAGCAAAATGATTTTAGCCCAAAAAAATATCATTTAATGCCTAAAAATGCTCCTAGAAGGTTTCAAACCCTAATTTGCCAAACTAGGTCCCACCAACAAAAATGGTCTTGTGAGCTAATTCCTCTAATTTTTCCACTCTAAAAGTATCGATATGGATGAAAAATAATATATTGATCTGATATATATCACATCTTCTTTTTTATAGGAGTGGGAAAATTTTACCATCTACTTCACATAGTGGTTGTGCTTTCTATACTATATTTCCATTGCTCCTAAAAATACATATATTATTTAATATAAGGCCAATTGCATCATCTCAACATCTTAATTTTCCTTACAACCACCTAAATCCATCTGTGATCTAGCCCTAGTTGTAGTCGCTCAATGGAGATAGCATGTGTTCCAAATACATAATCATACTCTCAATAATCATTGAATACATTATATTTAGCAAATTAGTGAATGGATTCTCATGCAACATACAATGAGCCATCATATTATGGCTTAAGATTCTTAGATCTCATGGTCACACCTAATTAGATATAGAATACAACCTTCGTCCAATATTGTTTCTTTAATTACACCTTAACTTCATATGAAAGCAACCAATCCAATCTATGTCCACTAGTGAGAAATCATGGTGACCATTAGAGTCCCTCTCTACAATATCTTTTCCTCCAATGTCAACCTCCCATTTAGATTTCCTACTATACTTCTTGGTTTATTTTGCAAGTTCTAATTACGACAAATCTATAGGTTGTGTGCACTTGCATCACAACCATTCAATTCTAACTTTTCCACACAACACATTGACCAATTATATCCACTCTTCATCAAATTACCAAGCAACACAACCTTTTGATTAATACTTCTTTAGGAACACTATTTCTAAACAAAAACTCTAAGATATTCCAATAGTATGAATATTGCTACCAAAAACTACAAAACCTTTACTATTGCAAGGGAAATATTATGAAATTATGGATAAATAAATTGCAATTATGCCAATAATTCATATGGGACAACTAGAACCAAACCATAGCAACACTCACAAAATGATCTATTCTCGGCAAGAATAATCCTACAAATTTATAGATGAAATTTATAGATGATTAGAAATATTAAAATTCCATGACCATGGACACCTCTCACCTACGTCAATTCTACAAATTTTAGGAGGCTTAGAAACATTGAAATACCATAATCATGGACGACTATATTGTAAGATTAGATCATACAACCTTTATAACTTGTAGAAAAATTGGAGAATAGACATGGTTTCCATGCACCAAAATTGTAACGAAATAATTTATTTAACAAATAATTATACACAAATAAATCAAGCTTTATTTTAAGATAGACAAGCTACAAACTTCACACAAGTAAATTTTTCATGTAGAGACAAACTCTAGCTCCATTAATCAAAGCCTTAGTTTATTAAATAAGTTGGAGTTAATAATTCCAACATAGAACCGTGCCTAAATTTAAATTGTATTTCATTTTTGAAATATTCCTGAATTTAATTTTTTTCTCATTTTAAATGTATTTGAATTCAAATTGTAGATAGTTTTTTAAAATATTAAAAAAAAATTGTCTAAAGGTGTGAAAACTTATCATAATTTAATTGTGGGACCATGCATTTTATAATCACATATAAAGGATAATGTAATTCCTTTCATGCTCATCTTAGAATCGACACATGTCTCTTTTAAAATAAAAATAAAATGTTTACTAAATATAATATAAAACAAAAATAATATACATATTTATATTTTTTAAATTAAAATTTTCATAAAACATTAATAGTCTTACTCTCATTATGCTTAATAGATTCTTTGTAGTATGTTTTTAATTATTTTTGTCCTTAACATAGAGTTGATAGAGTTGGTGTGTAATATTTAAAAAAACATTGTTAACCAAATTTATTTTGATCTCAACTACTATATTTGAATATCCATATTAATTAAAATACTTAAGTATGAACTTTTATATATCTATATGCATAAAGAAGATAATTGAAAATAATTGAAATATATTATTAGTGTTTTACACAAAATAGAAAACTCAAATGAGATGAATGAAATCAGAAATGGTGCAAGGGATTGGTGGTTACCCAAAACCCGACTTAGAATTTTTCATTCGTCGATCTCTTACCCTACTGCATGGTATCACAAATCGATGACTTGTCAAGGCATTGTACCCAAGGGAAGCTGTGCACAACAGTTGTCTGCAAAAATCTAGAGATTTTTACCATAATACAAAATTAACTTATTTGCGGCTATAACCATGTGGTAATGAATGTTTTATACAATATGAAGTAGGAGATATGTGATCATGTGTCATTAATGCCTAGCTTTAAGATTAATGCCGAGAAACCAATCTGTTATTAATGCATAGCTTTAAGATTAATGCCGAGAAACCAATTTGTTATACAACAAGTACACATTACCTAGACTCCGCTCCGGAGGCTTGTGTTTGCTGCCGACTCTCCCATTGACAAAAGCAACCGTTACTTTTGATCAACTTTGCATGAAAGCTCAAACAGATGTTCATTACAACCACTCAAGCGCCACATGACATTAAAGTTATAGTGAAATAAGAGTGTAACCAGATTTCGCAAAGACGCGTGTAGAATTGATGCTAAACACGTATAACATGCATGCAGAGGTTAAAAACATCAATTGAAAGCTTGGTTCTTACTGTCGTGTCTTTCTTCTGTAAATGAAAGCTCGATCCTATCTGTCTTTGGCTCTTACTGCAGTGTATTTCCTCCGTAAATCCAGAATGTGTGCATGTAGTCGATCTAGAATGTATTCTTATCGCGTCATATAAAATCCTCTAATAACCTTCTCAATGGAGGCAGCCTGCGATCAGAAATAATTAGAGTGGTTATTCTCTGGCAGAAAGGAAGTCTGATAGCAAGGAAGAACTTATTAAGGAAAGCAAGCAAAAGAACACTTCTAGCGTATTCATGAAAGCAAGTATACAAGCGATCCATCCTAACAAACCAGACCTATAAGCTTAGGTATGAACTAAGCCATGCAAAGGAGCTAGTACGATTTTGTTTTTTATTAACTAACCTAGCAAGCGAAGGGAGTCCTTATCGTTCTTTAATAATAGTATTCATCCGCTAATAAAAGAGATATAATCATATCTTTAATAAGCTATAATTGTAAGCTCATGATTAAGAGGATTAAGTAAGGCAAGACATCCAGCAGAGGAAGCTCATTCATGACAGTAGCCTCATTCATGACAGTAGTCAAGCAGACCAGGAAAGCCACTAATCGAAAGAAGAAGCTTAGGGCTAGTGGAGTTGCTTAAGTAATCATCACAGAGTCCTAAACGCAAGGGAGCACAAGGAAGGCAGTTTTGCTTGTATTATATGCATTTAAGCACGTATTTATTCTCTACTAAGCTCATTAAAGCCAGGCAGTTCTTATCCGGCTCCGGAATTCTCTTACTCAACTATGTATGAAGAGTGGTTATGAGAAAGTCATCCATATCAGAATGAATGACCTATTACACAGGCAGATCGGGAACCAAGCCAGAGAGTTCGGATTCTTAAGCGAGCCAGTATATAAACAAAGCTTTCTTACAGGAAGGTAGGGCATCCAAATGCGGCTACTATGCTCTAGAAAGCGAGTTCTTGGTTAGTCAAACAGGAAAGAAAGAGGACCTTACCTGATGCAATGGACGGAGCCTTCGTTGATAAGACCTAGCCCGATAAGCAGGGGAGCTATAAGATGAAGTTGTGGTAAAACTAGCTTCCTAACCCACTTGAATGAAGAAGGAAGGAACAGAAGCGTCAAAGGCCAGAAGGCAAGGGGAAGGAAGAAGGGGAGGGAAATTGATTTGGTCTGATTAATGCTTGTCGTGATTCTGAAGTATCACGTATATAAACACCAAGGACAACAGCAAGCTAGCGTTATCGAGAGCGGAACTTGTTCGGCGAAGACAAGCATCCCTCCTTTAAGGCTGGCTAGCAAGACATCCGGCATAACAAGACAAGCATCCCTCCTTTAAGGCTGGCTAGCAAGACTCCGGCATAATAGACTGGTTCCTAGGGTCACTCTCCCCCGAAGCTAAGCTATAAGACAACACTCCTAATCCACTAAGCCAGGACGATCGGATAGCAGATGAGAACGCAACTCAGGATTATCTTTGGTTTGAGTATGAACTCCCCTCCTTCCTTCCTTGGGTTATTGATCATACCTATCCACAACTTGTCATACAGCTCTAAGAAAGCACTTTACACTGCTACCCAACAAACCAAGCGAGTTAGTGGTTCTGTTCTCTTCTCCGGTATTCTATTCACAAAGTCTTCCTTAAGTAGTAGGGCTCCTACCCGCATAACTTAAGCCAGGCCATGGAGCTAAGCAACCGATCGAGTGAGTATCTCCTTGGGTGAAGCCAACTACAGGAACCCTAACTAATAGTTATTTAACTAGAGAGAGTATTAAAAGCTCATCAGAGATATAATTATATCTTTCTTTCACTATCACTTCCAAGCCATAAGGATAACTAGATAGATCGTATAATAAGGAAACTATGTCAATAGAGTAGTTGAGTAGTTCTTCTCCAGTAAGATAGGCAAGCCAGAATAATAGTCATAAATGACCCTAGCTGGAGCAAGTGAGCACATGCAAAGGTTACACTTTGGGTAAGTATGCAAAATCTTCCTTTCATGATCGGGATGGTAGAGCAGGAGTAGTTCTGGAGCAAGTTCATTCAAATGTATGCAGGCCCTTCTCTGTAACCTCCATCGGAAAGCAAAGTTATTATGTTATTTTTGTTGATGATTTTTCTCATAGATGTCGAATCTACTTTATGTAAAATAAGGATCAAACCTTCTTGAAGTTTTGTGAGTTCAAAGCTTTGGCAGAGAAAGAATCAGGGACGAAAGTAAAGGCCTTGCGAAGTGATAATGGTGGAGAGTATATTTCCCAGTAGTTTAAGGACTTATGTGCTTCAGAAGGAATTAAATGGGAACTCACAACACCTCATAACCCACAACAGAATGGGGTGGCTTAAAGAAAGAATAGATCTATTGTGGGCGCAACTCGATTGATGTTGCATGACCAAGGCCTACTACTTCATCTTTGGGCTGAGACATGCAATACAATAGTATATCTTTAGAATAGAAGTCCTCATTGTATCTTGGGGATGAAGACACCTATGGAGGCTTTTTCAAGGAAGATATCAGATATGAGTCACTTCCGCATCTTTGGATCACTAGTCTTCTGTCATGTCACCAAAGATGCTCGGAAGAAACTAGACCCAACAGCTCAGTTGGGAATACTTGTGGGGTACATTGATACACCTCACAACTATCGTGTGTTTATGCCTGCCAGTCAGAGGACCGTAGTGCGCAGGGATCTGACGTTCGATGATCGGTGAGCCATGCGAGTATCACTTGAGAGGGAGCTCAAGTTGCATGGTGATGATGAGGAACTATTAGTTCCTAAGGAGGAGAAGCCTCCTGATGATGTAGAGTAGCCGCATGCAGAGATTCCAGTTGTGGAGATCACCACTACTGGAGAGTCTTCCAGAGAAGGGCAGAAATGCTCTCGGGAAGCTGACAGATTGATGCAGGATGTGAGAGAGAATGTGGGGTAGCCATCCTCTCAGCGTAGATAGAGGAGATCTCCTGATAGATACACTGGCTACATGGCCCTGGTTGGGGAATGTGTAGCGACTGAGACTTCTTCTTTTGAGGAGGCAGTGCAGCAACTAGTTTGGGTGGATGTGATGGTAGAGGAGTATGATTCTATCATGCAGAACAGTGTATGGGATGTTGTTCCTAGACCGAGGGACAAGTCAGTGGTTACTTCCTGATGGCTTTACAAGGTAAAGCAGGCAGCTGATGGTAGTATTGAGAAACACAAGGCAAGGTCTGTTGCCCGTGGTTTCTCACAGGTTGAGGGAATTGACTATGATGAGACCTTTGCTCCTGTTGCAAGGTACTCATCGATTAGATCGAGTCTAGCACTATCAACACAGATAGGTTGGCAGATCCATCAGATGGATGTGAAGACAACATTCCTCAATGGGGAGATTGAGGAAGAAGTATACATAGAGCAGCCAGAGGGATTTGAGACCTTCGATCGTGAGTCACATGTATGTTGGCTCAAGCGAGCATTGTATGGGCTGAAGTAAGCACCCCGTGCTTGGTATACTAGGATCAACAGTTATTTCACCTGGTTGGGCTTCAACAAGAATGAAGCGGATGCGAACCTCTACCACATCATTCTAGATGGTAAGCTATTAAGCATTGTACTTTATGTAGATGATGTAATTTTGACAGGTGATGATCAATTGATCAAGTCTTGCAAGGCGGATCTTGCAAAAGAGTTTGAAATGAAGGACATAGGTCTCATGCACTACTTTCTAGGCATGGAGGTGTGGCAGAGAGATGGGGAAGTATTTGTGTCTCAGGGCAAGTATGCCAATGAGATACTGAGGTGCTTCCACATGGAGATGTGCAAGCCCATGGACACTCCTCTAGCAGGTAGCTGGAGGAAGGAGGATGGTACTTTAGGTGAGGTAGTAGCTGGTACTGTCTATAGGCAGCTTATGGGTTCACTCATGTATATGGTGAACACACGACCGGATTTGTGCTTTGCAGTGAACCAGTTGAGTCAAGTTATGGTTCAGCCAACCAAGTTATTTTGGAAGGGGGCAAAGCATGTGTTGAGATATCTCAGAGGCACTACACAATATGGATTATGGTACAGGCGGACAA